>JASVEL010008610.1:0-143100 GCA_032618575.1 Nicotiana noctiflora
GCCTATATGTATTTTGTATTTTTCGGTATTTTAATTTTTTTTATGTATTTTCTTTTGTATTTTTTTTCTTTTGTTTTATGGAATATTATAAAACCTAATTTCCTACTTACTCAAATTATTTAGTATTTTTTGGCAATTTTCTACTATGTTTCCTAATTTTTCACTATCTAACTATTTTTTGCTATTTTTCTTCTTAAAACTAATCAATTAAAACAAAGTAATTACCTAGCCTATTTTTTTTTTGATTCTTTCAAATTTCTAATTATTCAAACACACAAGGTATAGCTAATTTAAAACAAGCATGTAATTGCACTCAAAAACATTTTTATTTTAATTTTGGAATTGTTGCCCGGTGCAAAAATCATGTGCTCACAGCTGCCCCTCTTTGCTCGGGAACACGAAGAGTTTCAGTGCAAAGACAAGTGAGCATAAATGAGAGATTTTTGCACATTGACACATTCCGTAAAAGCATTTTGGAAAACCTTTTGACCGCACCTTGCTTTAGAGGTTGCTTACATATCCTGGGCTAAACAGGAATCAGGTCAGTATAGTTCGGGAAGGTCTGGCAGTTTAAAAACTACCAGACTTACTGTTGCATTGACACTGTTGAGACCTGCTGACTTACTCCTTATTAGACCGGGGGGGGATGTAAAATGAAGAAGCTATTCTAAGCTATAATCCTACAATTACAATTGTTCCTAATCTAGCCTTTGTTTGCTTCTTCTTCTCTTTTCCTTGATTTTCTGTGATGCCGACTCTCTTTTTTGTTGATTTTATTTTATTTCTTTCCTCTTTTTGTTGATTTTCTTTTCTTGCTTTCCTCTTTTTTTTTTTTTTTTTTTGATTTTCAATGATACTTCTTGTCCTTGAGCTGAAGCCTGCTCAAAACAAAATAAAACAACAAACTTTTCTTCTGCCCCAGTGTGGGCTTTTAGTTAATATGAACCATAACTTGCAAAAATGTATTCCCTTGTTAGAAGGTGGGCGCCTAACAGAAATTAAACGTGCAATGCAGAAAAGTATTCCCGTGTTTGAAGATGGGCGCCTAACAGAAATTAAACGTGCAATGCAGAAATGTATTCCCATGTTTGAAGGTGGACGCCTAACATAAATTAAACGTGCAATGCGTAAAAGTGTTCCCGTGTTAGAAGGTGGGCGCCTAAAAGAAATTAAACGTGCAATGCAGAAAAGTATTCCCGCAGCTTGATGATTGGGGAGTGGATTTTAGAAGTGGCTACCTTCCTCTTTTTGGTATTTTCTTTTACCAATTGTCTCTCGCCTGTGAATTTCTCCACTTACTGGCAAACTTTCTCTTTTTGGTGTTTTTTCTATTTTTCCACATTGGTCACATTCACTTTCAAAGTGAATAATGACAATTTGTTCCTGCATGAATGAAAAGTATTCCCGTGTTTGAAGGTGGGCGCCTAACAGAAATTAAACGTGCAATGCAGAAATGTATTCCCGTGTTTGAAGGTGGGCGCCTGTCACGACCCGGATTTTTCCCCCAACATCGGGATCGTGATGGCGCCTACTCGTGGTAGCTAGGCAAGCCATTGTATTCATACTATCCTGTTTTTAACACAATTTTAATTAAATAAATGCGGAATACTTTATCGAAATGGAAATAACAAATCACAAGGTGAAAATCATACTGAAATCCTCTACCCAAGACGTGGAGTCACCAACTCACGAACTACTATGGAATACTACACATAAAAGTCTGAAGGAAATATAACATAATTCTGTTTGTCTCGAAACAAAGAGACTACAGCTAATAACATAAATAAAGAAAGAGACGCCGGGCCTGCGGACGTCTGCAAGCTACCTCGGTCTCAAATGTGATCAACTCCCACGCAATCTATTTACCGCTGCTGCTGCTCCTGATCGTAACTTGGACCTGTGCAAAAACGCACAGAAGTGTAGCATCAGCACAACCGACCCCATGTGCTGGTAAGTGCCTGGCCTATCCCGGCGAAGTAGTGACAAGCCTAGGACCATACACTCACATAAACCTGTGCAATTCAATATATATGTGTGTACCACAAAATAACAAGAAATAATCAAGTAATAACACAATAAGGAATATCTTAAAGAATTCAACAATTAACCACAGAGTTAATAATTTCACAAAGAAAACAAAGTATAATGTAAACACGAATAATATCACTTCAAGAAATAGCAAGCAATTGCACGGCATCACCCTTCGTGCTTTTACTCTCATCCTCACCAAATAAACAAATAAAGTACACGGCATCACCCTTCGTGCTTTTACTCTCATCCTCACATCCATAGTACGGCATGATCCTTCGTACATGGTTCAATAATAGGCACGGCATGATCCTTCGTGCATAATCAATAAATAAACATGGCACGGCATTAACCTTCGTGCATAAATAAATAAACATGGCACGGCATCACTCTTCGTGCATTATCAATAAACATGGCACGGCATCACCCTTCGTGCATTATCACTCTTCCTCACCCAAATAACAATCACAGTTAAGGGCAGAGAAAGAAACAGCAATTCATAAATCGTCCCATCAATGGCAATCAATAATTATCTTCACAACAAGTCCCAACAAGGGAGAACAATAACAATTCACCTGTAATATATCTCAAAATATCATTTTCCAACGACTCACGGTCATACTAGACGCCCGTGTATGGATGCTCGTCACCACAGCCCATACACCGCACTCGATCACATAACACATAACACATAATCCTATTCCCTCAAGCTAGGATAGAACAAACACTTACCTCGAATGCTTATGAACAATTCACTCCGTGGAAATGTCTTTTCTTTCAATTTGGCTCCAATCCAACCGTATCTATACACAATTGATTTAATATCATCAATTCTACTCAACAAACTAATTCTTAATACCAAATACAACTTTTACAACATTCTGCCATGAATAGTGAATTTCAACCCCGGGCCCACATGGTCGGAATTCGGGGTTAGAACCAAAATCCAGTTACCCATTCCCCCACGAGTTCATATATATAATTTGTTTCAAAATCGGACCTCAATTCGAGGTCCAATTCCCCAATTTATGAAAAACCCTATTTTCTAACAAAAACAAGAATTTTACCATGAAAATCTTTGATTTCTTATGAAAAACATGTTTAATGATGTTAGGAATTGAAAGAATTAAGTAAAAAGTGACTTACAATCGTTTTGATGAAGAAGAAATCCTTGAAGAATCGCAAACGGGTGTTTTGGTTTTGTAAAATGTGAAGAAATGACTGAAATTCGTGTTTTTCAGGTCTCTGTGTTCGCATTTGTGAACATGGGTTCGCAATTGCGAACCCCGACCAATTTCTGGAGTTTGAAAATTAAGCTAAGGGTGGGAAGTTCGCATTTGCGAACATTTGTTCGCATTTGCGAACAGTTCGCATTTGCGAACTAATGTTCGCATTTGCGAACACATGTTGTATAGGCAGTGTTCGCATTTGCGAACAATAGTTCGCATTTGCGAACCAAGGCATAATGGGGGATGTTCGCATTTGCGAACTTTTGTTCGCATTTGCGAACATAGGCTGGCACTGGGGACCTTCGCAAATGCGAACAATTGTTCGCATTTGCGAACAAGGCTGGGCCAAAGGGGGCTTCGCATTTGCGATGAATGTTCGCATTTGCGAGCCTGTCCCCCTTCGCAATTGCGAGAAAATTCTCGGTGAAAAACCAGCAGTTCAAAAATTCAGAGTTTCATCCAACGGCCTATCAAATCTTTACCCGAGCCCCCCGGGCTCCAAACCAAACATGTACACAACCTCAAAAACACATTATGGACTTGTTCGTGCGATCATATCGCCAATATCACTTCGTTTTAATCAAATCAAGCCTCAAACTCATGATTTTCATACTTTTGATTTTCAAAACTTCTTAACATTGGAACTCAAGGTCCAAAACATCTCAAACGACATCCAAATGTCACCAAACTTTACAGAAATCACATATATGATATTTAAGACTTGTACCGGGCGTCGGAACCAAAATACGAGCCCGATACCAAGGTCAATTAATTTATTTCCTTTAATAATTGCATTAAAAACAATTTCACATAAAAATTCATAACTTGGGCTCTAGGCCTCGAATTCGACTCCGGACACATGTCCAAGTCCCATATTTTTCTACGGACCTCTCGGGACCATCCAATCTCGGTCCGGATCCGTTTACCAAAAATGTTGACCGAAGTCAACCATATCAATATTAATATCATTTTTATCCAAATTTCTCATAGAATTCATATTTTCTATCACAAAATCTTTCCGGCTACATGCTCGGATCGTGCACGTAAATCGAGGCAACATAGAATGAGGTTTTCAAGGCCTCGTAAGCTCGAAATGATTAATTAAATAAGTGATGACCCTTTGGGTCGTCACAATCTCCACCTCTAAAACAACCGTTCGTCCTCGAACGGACAAAAGAAAGAAGTACCCGAGTCAGGAAACAAGTGTGGGTAGCGACTCCGCATATCAGACTCGGACTCCCAGGTCGATGCCTCAGGAGGCTGACCTCTCCACTGAACACGCACAGAAGGATAACTCTTCGACCTCAGCTGTCAAACCTGCCGGTCTAGAATAGCCACCGCTCCTCCTCGTAAGATAGATCATTGTCCAATTGGACAGTACTGAAGTCTAACACATGAGTGGGATCGCCGTGGTATCTCCGAAGCATAGATACGTGAAAAACTGGATGCACGGATGATAAGCTAGGCGGCAAAGCTAATCTGTAAGCCACCCCTCCCACTCTGTCTAAAATCTCAAATGGGCCAATATACCTAGGGCCGAGCTTGCCCTTCTTCCCAAACCTCATCACGCCCTTCATAGGCGACACTCGGAGCAATACTCGTTCACCAACCATGAAATCTACATCTCGAACCTTACGATCCGCATAAGTCTTTTGCCTCGACTGAGCTGAACGCAATCTCTCCTGAATAGTCTTGACCTTATCCAAGGCCTCCTGAACTAAGTCTGTACCCAACAACCGAGCCTCTCCCGGCTCAAACCATCCAACCGGTGATCGACATCGCCTACCATACAACGCCTCATACGGAGCCATCCGGATGCTAGATTGGTAACCGTTATTGTAGGCGAACTCTGCTAATGGCAGAAACCGGTCCCACGAGCCTCCGAAATCAATAACACAGAGCTCGAAGCATGTCCTCAAGAATCCGAATAGTCCTCTCCGACCGGCCATCCGTCCGAGGATGAAATGCCGTACTCAATCGAACCTCGGGTGCCTAACTCCTCGCCGAACCGCTCTCCGTAACCGCGAGGTAAACTCGCGTTCCCCGATCGTAGATAATAGATACCGGCACCCCATGAAGTCGAACAATCTCCCTGATGTAAATCTCTGCTAACCTCTCCGATGAGTAGGACCTCTCTGATGAGTAGGAGACAGATACTGGAATGAAGTGTGCTAACTTGGTCAGCCTATCAATAATAACCCAAATAGCATCAAATTTCCTCCAAGTCAAAGGAAGTCTAGTAATGAAATCCATAGTGATTCGCTCCCATTTCCACTCGGGAATTTCAATCCTCTGAAATACACCACCAGGCCTCTGGTGCTCATATTTCACCTCCTGACAATTTAGACACCGAGCGACATATGCAACGATATCTTTCTTCATCATGTGCCACCAATAGTGCTGCCGTAAGTCCCGGTACATCTTCGCGGCGCTCGGGTGAATAGAATACCGCGAACTGTAGGCCTCCGCCAAGATCAACTCTCGAATCCCTTCGACATTGGGTACACAAACTCGACCCCGCAATTTCAATACCCCATCATCATCTAGGTTTACCTGTGTGGCACCTCCCCGCTGTACTGTATCTCTCAACTCACGCAAATGAGGATCATCAAATTGCCTCTCACTGATACGCTCTAATAATGAAGAACGAGCGACCGTGCAGGCTAACACCCTGCTAGGCTCAGAAATGTCTAATCTCACGAACCGGTTGGCTAAGGCCTGGACATCTAGAGCTAATGGTCTCTGATTGACCGGAATGTATGCAAGACTACCCATGCCGGCATACTTTCTACTCAATGCATCGGCCACCACATTGGCCTTACCTGGGTGATATAATATCGTAACATCATAGTCTTTTAGCAACTCTAACCATCTCCGCTGTCGTAGATTCAACTCCTTCTGTTTGAACAAGTACCGTAGGCTTTTGTGATCGGTGTACACCTCACATGTCACACCATATAGATAATGCCTCCAGATCTTTAAGGCATGAACCACTGCTGCTAACTCTAACTGCCTCGAAGCATAAGCGATAACCTTACCATCCTGCATCAATACCGCTCCAAGCCCTGTACGAGATGCGTCACAATAAACTGTATAAGGCCCTGCACCCGTAGGTAGTACCAACACCGGTGCGGTGGTCAAGGCTGTCTTGAGCTTCTGAAAGCTCGCCTCACACTCCTCATCTGACCATTTGAACTGGGCACCCTTCGGTCAACCTGGTCATCGGGGCTACAAAAGAAGATAACCCCTCTACGAACTGACGGTAGTAACCTGCTAATCCCAAGAAACTCCGAATCTCGCTCACTGAAGCTGGTCGAGGCCAATTCTTGGCTGCCTCAATCTTCTTTGGGTCTACCTGAATACCTTCCACTGATACAATGTGACCCAGAAATGCTACCGAACTCAGCCAGAACTCACATTTAGAAAATTTGGCATATAGTCGGTTATCTTTCAGAGTCTGAAGAACCACTCTGAGGTGCTGCTCGTGCTCTTCCTGGCTGCGGGAGTACACCAGGATGTCATCTATGAAAACTATCACGAACAGATCTAAGTAAGGCCCGAATACTCGATTCATCAACTCCATGAATGCTGCTGGGGCATTGGACAACCCGAAGGACATGACCAAGAACTCATAATGCCCATATCTAGAGCGAAAGGTCGTCTTAGGAATGTCAGCCGCCCTGATCTTCAGCTGATGGTAGCCTGACCTCAAGTCTATCTTAGAGAATACCCTCGCTCCCCGGAGCTGGTCAAACAAATCATCAATCCTCGGCAGTGGATATTTATTTTTGATAGTCACCTTGTTTAACCGCCGGTAATCAATACACATCCGCATCGAGCCATCCTTCTTCTTTACAAATAACACAGGTGCTCCCCAGGGGGAAACACTGGGCCTGATAAAGCCCTTCTCAAGAAGGTCCTGCAACTGATCTTTCAACTCTTTTAGTTCTGGCGGGGCCATACGATAGGGTGGAATAGAGATGGGCTGAGTGCCCGGTGCCAGATCAATACAGAAATCAATATCCCTGTCGGGTGGCATGCCCGGCAGGTCTGAAGGAAAAACCTCCAGAAACTCCCGTGCAATAGGGACCGACTCAATGGAAGGAACTTCTGCGCCGGAATCACGAACATAAGCCAAATAAGCTAGACACCCCTTCTCGACCATACGTCGAGCCTTAACATAAGAAATAACAATGCGAACGGAGTGGCTTGAGGTACCCTTCCACTCTAATCGGGGTGATTCTGGCAAGGCTAAGGTGACAGTCTTAGCATGACAATCAAGAATAGCATGGTATGGGGACAACCAATCCATTCCCAATATGACATCAAAATCTACCATATCCAAGAGCAACAGATCAACACGGGTCTCAAGACCCCCAAATATAACTACGCACGAACGATGCACCCGATCGACTACAATGGAGTCACCCACTCGGTGTAGCCACATAAACCGGAATATCCAGAGCATAGTTGGGCACGGCCAAATACGGTACGAAGTAGGAAGACACATAGGAATAGGTAGATCCAGGGTCAAATAATACCGAAGCACCTCTCGCCACACACAAGAATAGTACTCGTAATCACAAGCATCCGATGCCTCTCGCCTCCGGCCTCGGCCGGTAAAGCATAGAATCGGGGATCCGCACCTCCCTCCGAGCCGCGTCTCTAGGGACGACCATCAACCGGCCGACCTCTACCTCTCGCCGGACGCGTCTCCACCTCTACGGTCTCGACCTCCACCTCTATAATCTCTACCCCCGCCTCCGGCCGGCTGGGCAGGCCGAGGGTCAGCTGGGGCCTGAATCATAGGACGAGGACCTCGCTGCTGAGAGTTGCCCGCCGCTAGAGGGCAATTCCTGATAAAATGACCTGGGTCACCACAACCGTAGCAACTCTTAGACTGATAGGGCTGCTGGCCCTGACGCCCTGAATGGCCTCCACGAACACTCTGAAGAGGCTGAGCATTAATAGTAGGCTGGTCTGAATAATGCCCCCGAACACCACGATCACCCGGTCCACCCTGTGAAGCCTGAAGGGCGGAATGAAAAGGCCTGGAAGACTAGCCTCTATCAAAGGATTCTCTGCCACCAGAGGAAGAACCACCAAACCTGCCTGAATGACGAGGCCTCTTATCTAAAGAATAACCGCCTCCCTAGCAAGAGCCATCTCAACTCTGCGTGCCGCATTGGCTGCCTCCTGAAATGATATGTCACTTCCCACGCCCATAGCCATCTGGAGTCTAATCGGCTGATTAAGCCCATCTATAAATCTGCGGACCCTCTCCCGCTCCGTGGGAAGTATCACCACCGCATGACGAGCCAAGTCGATAAATCTCGTCTCATACTGTGTAACTGTCATAGTGCCCTGATGGAGGCGCTCAAACTGCCTCCGAAGTACATCCCTCTGAGTAGCAGGGAGAAACTTCTCCATAAATAGTTCCGCAAACCGGTCCCATGATAAAGCTGGGGACCCTGCTGGTCGAGTCAAGCAATAATCTCTCCACCAAGTCTTGGCGGATCCTGCAAGTCTGAAGGTACAGAAGTCAACCCCGTTTGTCTCCACGATCCCCATAGTCTTGAAAATCTCATGGCAACTGAATAAAAAGTCCTGAGGATCCTCTGATGCGGCTCCACCGAATGTAGTGGTAAATAGCTTGGAGAACCGATCAAGCCTCCATAACGAATCGTAAGTCATGGCCGTTCCATCACCGGCATGAGCCGTGGTACCGGACTGAGTGGCCACAGCCGGCCGACTCATCGGTGCCCGCGGCCGAGGAGCTACCGGCTCCGTAGTACGAGCAACAGGAGTCCTGGCCCCTCCTCCAGCCCGAGAAGTGGCTGGGGCAACCGATAATAAACCCGCTCTGGCAATGCTCTGTCCATGAATCCCGCTATTCCGACCAAAGCATCCCGAAGATCCGGGGTAAATAAAGCCTCTCCTCGGACCTTGAGCTGGGCCCACCGGAGCCGCTGGAACCGAACCTCCTCGTCAATCTCAATACGAGGCTCCACCTCTGGAGTAGCCGCTGGGGCCGAGCTCTACCCCTACCACGGCCTCTCGATACGGCCTTGGCCCCCGCCCCTCACGCGAGCCGCCCGGGGCTCGGCCGCTGGTCGCCGGACGAAGCCGCGTGTCCTTACCATCCGCGAAAGGACTGAATAGAAATTCAATCGCAATTGAGGAACAAGTCGCACGACAAGAAAGAACAAATGAGAGACTCTTTCCTAACTCAATAGACTCGGGAGGACAAGTACATACGTCTCCGTACCTACCTCTCAAACTCTACTAAGCTTGTTCGTGAGTGGTGAGACCTATGTAACCTAGAGCTCTGATACCAACTTGTCACGACCCGATTTTTCCCCCAATATCGGGATCGTGATGGCGCCTACTCGTGGTAGCTAGGCAAGCCATTGTATTCATACTATCCTGTTTTTAACACAATTTTAATTAAATAAATGCGGAATACTTTATCGAAATGGAAATAACGAATCACAAGGTGAAAATCATACTGAAATCCTCTACCCAAGACGTGGAGTCACCAACTCACAAACTACTATGGAATACTACACATAAAAGTCTGAAGAAATATAACACAATTCTGTTTGTCTCGGAACAAAGAGACTACAACTAATAACATAAATAAAGAAAGAGACGCCGGGCCTGCGGACGTCTGCAAGCTACCTCGGTCTCAAATATGATCAACTCCCACGCAATCTATTTACTGCTGCTGCTGCTCCTGATCGTAACCTGAACCTGTGCAAAAACGCACAGAAGTGTAGCATCAGCACAACCGACCCCATGTGCTGGTAAGTGCCTGGCCTATCCCGGCGAAGTAGTGACAAGCCTAGGACCAGACACTCACATAAACCTGTGCAATTCAATATATATATGTGTACCACAAAATAACAAGAAATAATCAAGTAATAACACAATAAGAAATATCTTAAAGAATTCAACAATTAACCACAGTTAATAATTTCACAAAGAAAACAAAGTATAATGTAAACACGAATTATATCACTTCAAGAAATAGCAAGCAATCGCACGGCATCACCCTTCGTGCTTTTACTCTCATCCTCACCAAATAAACAAATAAAGTACACGGCATCACCCTTCGTGCTTTTACTCTCATCCTCACATACATAGTACGGCATGATCCTTCGTACATGGTTCAATAACAGGGCACGGCATGATCCTTCGTACATGGTTCAATAACAGGGCACGGCATGATCCTTCGTGCATAATCAATAAATAAACATGGCACAACATTAACCTTCGTGCATAAATAAATAAACATGGCACGGCATCACCCTTCGTGCATTATCACTCTTCCTCACCCAAATAACAATCACAGCTAAGGGCAGAGAAAGAAACAACAATTCATAAATCGTCCCATCAAGGGCAATCAATAATTATCTTCACAACAAGTCCCAACAAGGGAGAACAATAACAATTCACCCGTAATATATCTCAAAATATCATTTTCCAACGACTCACGGTCATACTAGACGCCAGTGTATGGATGCTCGTCACCACAGACCCATACACCGCACTCGATCACATAACACATAACACATAATCCTATTCCCTCAAGCTAGGATAGAACAAACACTTACCTCGAATGCTTATGAACAATTCACTCCGTGGAAATGTCTTTTCTTTCAATTTGGCTCCAATCCAACCGTATCTATACACAATTGATTTAATATCATCAATTCTACTCAACAAACTAATTCTTAATACCAAATACAACTTATACAACATTCTGCCATGAATAGTGAATTTCAACCCCGGGCCCACATGGTCGGAATTCGGGGTTAGAACCAAAATCCGGTTACCCATTCCCCCACGAGTTCATATATATAATTTGTTTCAAAATCGGACCTCAATTCGAGGTCCAATTCCCCAATTTATGAAAAACCCTATTTTCTAACAAAAACAAGAATTTTACCATGAAAATCTTTGATTTCTTATGAAAAACATGTTTAATGATGTTAGGAATTGAAAGAATTAAGTAAAAAGTGACTTACAATCGTTTTGATGAAGAAGAAATCCTTGAAGAATCGCAAATGGGTGTTTTGGTTTTGTAAAATGTGAAGAAATGACTGAAATTCGTGTTTTTCAGGTCTCCGTGTTCGCATTTGCGAACATGGGTTCGCAATTGCGAACCCCGACCAATTTCTGGAGTTTGAAAATTAAGCTAAGGGTGGGAAGTTCGCATTTGCGAACATTTGTTCGCATTTGTGAACAGTTCGCATTTGCGAACTAATGTTCGCATTTGCGAACACATGCTGTATAAGGCAGTGTTCGCATTTGCGAACAATAGTTCGCATTTGCGAACCAAGGCATAATGGGGGATGTTCGCATTTGCGAACTTTTGTTCGCATTTGCGAACATAGGCTGGCACTGGGGACCTTCGCAAATGCGAACAATTGTTCGCATTTGCGAACAAGGCTGGGCCAAAGGGGGCTTCGCATTTGCGATGAATGTTCGCATTTGCGAGCCTGTCCCCCTTCGCATTTGCGAGAAAACTTCGCAATTGTGAAGCCAACAGCTGGGTGAAAAACCAGCAGTCCAAAAATTCAGAGTTTCATCCAACGGCCTATCAAATCTTTACCCGAGCCCCCCGGGCTCCAAACCAAACATGTACACAACCTCAAAAACACATTATGGACTTGTTCGTGCGATCATATCGCCAATATCACTTCGTTTTAATCAAATCAAGCCTCAAACTCATGATTTTCATACTTTTGATTTTCAAAACTTCTTAACATTGGAACTCAAGGTCCAAAACATCTCAAACGACATCCAAATGTCACCAAACTTTACAGAAATCACATATATGATATTTAAGACTTGTACCGGGCGTCGGAACCAAAATACAAGCCCGATACCAAGGTCAATTAATTTATTTCCTTTAATAATTGCATTAAAAACAATTTCACATAACAATTCATAACTTGGGCTCTAGGCCTCAGAATTCGACTCCGGACGCATGTCCAAGTCCCATATTTTTCTACGGACCTCTCGGGACCATCCAATCTCGGGTCCGGATCCGTTTACCAAAAATGTTGATCGAAGTCAACCATATCAATATTAATATCATTTTTATCCAAATTTCTCATAGAATTCATATTTTCTATCACAAAATCTTTCCGGCTACATGCTCGGATCGTGCACGTAAATCGAGGCAATATAGAATGAGGTTTTCAAGGCCTCGAAAGTACGAAATGATTAATAAAACAAGTGATGACCCTTTGGGTCATCACATTCTCCACCTCTAAAACAACCGTTCGTCCTTCTTGTGTTTGAAGATGGGCGCCTAACAGAAATTAAACGTGCAATGCAGAAATGTATTCCCGTGTTTGAAGGTGGTCGCCTAACAGAAATTAAACGTGCAATGCAGAAATGTATTCCCGTGTTAGAAGGTGGGCGCCTAATAGAAATTAAACGTGCAATGCAGAAAAGTATTCCCGTGTTTGAAGGTGGGCGCCTAACAGAAATTAAACGTGCAATGCAGAAATGTATTCCCGTGTTAGAAGGTGGGCGCCTAACAAAAATTAAACGTGCAATGCAGAAAAGTATTCCCGTGTTTGAAGATGGGCGCCTAACAGAAATTAAACGTGCAATGCAGAAAATTATTCCCGTAGCCTGATGACCGGGGAATGGATTTTAAAGATGCTGCCTTCCTCTTTTAGGTATTTTCTTTTACCAATTGTCTCTCGCCTGTGAATTTCTCCACTTATTGGCAAACTTTCTCTTTTTGGTGTTTTCTATTTTTTTCACATTGGTCACATTCACTTTAAAGTGAACAATGACAATTTGTTCCTGCATGAATCATGAAATTATTAGATATAAACTGCTGGCAACTGGCATCTGCCGTCCCTGCTTCTTATTGCTTTCCTCTTTTTGCTTTTTCTCCTGCTGTGTAACTTTTCAGCTGCCTATTTCTTGCAAACTCTTTTTGTATTTTCTTACTTTTCCCTTTTGTTTTGTTTTCTTTTCCGTTGGCCATGTTTGCCACACTTCTTTATTTCCTTCCCAACTCTTCTTTCTTTCTGATTCAGTGTTGTTTCGGCTTTTGTCATCAGGAGCTGGTAGTTAGCTCTCAAAAATAAACAATGAAATGCAGAAAAATGAAAGAGGGTAAGGTTGTTTTGGAGAGATGATAGATCTTATCTGGGTATTTGTTGGCTGATTCTGCTGACCATGCCATGTATTTAAACTCTGACCCAGTTCGTTCCAATCATTATTCTGACTCCGAATCGTTTTCAACCCAAACCGATACTATTTTTGTTGCCTTTTCTCTTTTCCTGGTAGTCCTTACGATCGCCCTACGGTGCCTCGAAAGGTTTTCACCAATAGGACTCTCATTTATTCTCTCAACCTCACAATCGTCTCACAGTGCCAGTTAAGGTTTTCACTGAAGAGACTCTCATTTTATTTCTCTCGAACTCACAATGGCCTCACAGTGCCGGTTAAGGTTTTCACTGATGAGACTCTCTCATTTTTTTTTCATTTTTTTCATTTTTCCCTTTTGTATTTTGTTTTCTATACCACGGATATTATCCGATGTCTTGCTCCTCCTTCATTGCATCTGTTATCACTTTGGAATTTATCAGAAGGTCTTTCTTTGGAATGTAACGTGGCTTTTGGATGGGTTAAGAAAGAAAGGTATAAAGGCTCAAAATTTTACGAGGGTTCAAAAATATTTACAACTCTCGGAATTATTCAACATAACTTCGGCCCCAGTTTCAATATGTGGGGAATTTTTGAATTTTTCTTTATTGTGACTTAACCTCAGAGAGGCTGCCTACGTACCCTTTCGGGATCAAGTCAGACGTAGTTCATCCAACTTCATTAGTTAGATGGATTTATTTTTGACTTTTTCCTGATTTCTTGTCTTTTCTTCCCTTTTTTTTATTTTTTTTATTTTTTTTTCTTTTCCTTTTTTTTTTCTTTTCCCCCTTTTTTTCCATTCGTCAGTTTCCATTTTGCCAATTTTAATTGTCAATTTCCTTATTGTGCTAAGAGCGATTCCGAGAGAGGGATATGAAAGAATATATTTATTAAGGCTCAAAGGGGTTGTCAATGTATAAAGTGTTTGGATAGAGAATAAAATGCCTTCGTCATTTCAATTCCAAAATCACAACAGAATACAAAACATACAATTGAAAAGAAATCATACATAGTATCTTTTGACTGCATCTGAATTGATAGCAGTCTCTATGCACTTTCCTTAAACATCTGTTAAATATAATGCCCCATTGGACAACACCCACGATACTACAAATGGTCCCTGCCAATTTGGCGCAAATTTGCCCTTTGCCTTAGCCCAATGCGGTAGGATATGCCTCAATACGAGTTGTCCGACTTCAAACTTTCGACGTTGTACCTTTTTATTGTATGCTCTGGCCATTCTTCGTTGATACAACTGCCCATGGCAAACTGCGGCCAATCTCTTTTCATCAATCAAACTCAATTGTTCCAGCCGGACTTTTACCCATTCATCGTCATCTATTCCAGATTCAGCTATGATCCGCAATGACGGTATTTCTACTTCTGCGGGTATAATAGCCTCCGTCCCATACACCAGTGAGTAAGGTGTGGTTCCAATAGAAGTACGCACTGTCGTGCGATAACCTATAAGAGCAAAGGGTAACTTTTCATGCCATTGCCTGGATCCCTCTACCATTTTCCGGAGAATCTTCTTGATATTCTTATTTGCCGCTTCTACTACCCCATTCGCCTTTGGCCTATAAGGTGTGGAATTGCGGTGTGTGATCTTAAATCTCTCGCAAACTTCCGCCATGAGATGACTATTTAGATTGGCTCCATTATCTGTGATGATCACCTTGGGAATCCCAAACCGGCATATAATATTCTCATGCACAAAGTCAACCACCGCTTTCTTTAGCACTGCCTTGAACGTTTTTGCCTCAACCCACTTGGTGAAATAATCGATTGCACCCAAGATAAATCTATGCCCATTGGAGGCCGCTGGATCTATCGGACCGATAACATCCATGCCCCAGGCGACAAAAGGCCACGGTGCAGACATTGTATGCAACTCATAAGGCGTGGAGTGGATCAGATCTCCATGTACCTAGCACTAGTGACATTTCCTCACATATCTGATACAATCACGCTCCATAGTGAGCCAATAGTACCCAGCTCTCAAAATCTTCTTTTCTAGGACATATTTGCTCATGTAGGGTCCACAGGCTCCAGCATGTACTTCATTCATAATCTCATCTGCTTGTTGTGCATCCACACATCTCAATAACCCCAGATCTGGTTTTCTCTTGTATATAACTTCTCCACTAAGAAACAATCCATTAGCCAAGCGTCTGATGGCTCTTTTCTGATCTCCAGTGGCCTGCTCCGGGTATTTGCCAGCTTTTAGGTATTCTCTGATGTCATGATACCACGGTTCCCCATCCAATTCTTCTTCCACAGCAAAGCAGTAAGCATTTTGATCATGCACTTGGATCTGGAGTGGATCTATATATGTCTTGTCCGGATGATGAAGTATGAAGGACAGTGTGGACAAAGCATCTGCGATCTCATTGTGCATTCTTGGGATGTGTTTGAATTCTATGAACTGGAATCTTTGGGACAACTCGTGCAAACAATACCGATAAAGTATAAATTTCAAATCTCGTGTCTCCCATTCTCCTTGGATTTGGTGTACCAAGAGATCCGAGTCTCCCATGACCAAAATCTCTTGAATACCCATGTCAATTTCCATCCTTAATCCCAAGATACATGCCTCATATTCGGCCATGTTGTTAGTACAGAAAAATCGAAGCTGAGTTGTGACGGGATAGTGTAGACCCGTACCTGAAATGAGTACTGCTCCGATACCAACTCCCTTGCTGTTGACGGCTCCATCGAAGTACATTTTCCATCCTGGCTTCTCATCTTGTTATATTTCCTCGACATTCATTGCCTCCTCATCCGGAAAGTACGTCTTTAAAGGCTCATATTCATCATCCACTGGATTCTCTGCTAAATGGTCCGCAATTGCTTGTGCCTTCATTGCCGTACGGGTCACATAGATAATGTCAAATTCTGTGAGCATAATCTGCCATTTAGCAAGTCTTCCTGTAGGCATAGGCTTCTGAAATATGTACTTCAGAGGATCCAGTCATGATATCAAGTATGTGGTATATGCTGACAAATAATGCTTCAATTTCTGAGCCACCCAGATAAACGCACAACAAGTTCTTTCTAATTGAGTATATTTCACCTCGTAAGATGTGAACTTCTTACTGAGGTAATATATAGCTTGTTCTTTCTTGCCCGTCTCGTCGTGTTGGCCTAACACACAACCGAAGGAGTTGTCAAGCACTGTCAAGTACAGAATCAAAGGTCGCCCCGGCTCTGGAGGAACTAATACAAGAGGATTGGCCAAATATTCCTTGATTTTGTCAAAGGCATCCTGACATTCGTCGGTCCATTTCACTGCTACATCTATCTTTAACAACTTGAAGATCGGCTCACATGTTGATGTCAACTGAGCGATGAACCGGCTAATGTAATTCAACCTCCCCAATAGGCTCATTACCTCCTGATTCACGTCCAAGCAACGGTCGTAGTCAATATAACTTGGTTTAATAAGTCCAAGATCGATCCCACAGAGAATTAACCTATCAATCACAACTTTCACAACCCAAGAGTACTTACGAATCAAGTTCCCAAAATTTAGAATATCTTTGTGTATGATTTTCGAATATCTAGTTGCAAGAATTAAAGAATGCTTTAAAAGAAAGAATTGAATGTTGAATAAAATAAGATAGAGAAAGACTAAGGTGTTGATTTCCCCTATTGATGGAATCCCTTATCGTTATGCTCTTACAAATTGTTAATATATTCTATCAATCATGAACGCTATGTGTATCGTAAACCTCTCCCGAGCAATTACAATAATTTACTAGTGCACTCTCCCGAGCTACCCTAGCTAGCTTTAATTTGAATAGTTCACTTTAGATTGCACCCAAGACTTCGTTATTCCTAATCCCGTCTTTACGCCTAAAATTATAGATTCCTCTAATAACCTAGGTGTGGTGTTGTTCAACAATAAACCTAAATATGCACTCTTTTCCAAGTTATGCACACTAAATAGGCACCGCTAATTGGGAGCTCTACCAATTAACTACAATAAGAATGAAGTTGAACAAATAGAAATCTAAGTCACAATTTGTAATCACATAAACGATAAGTTCATCAATCAATAGGTTCCATCAAAACCTTAGAAAAGAATTTAGCTACTCATGCTTGAAGAAACAAAAAGAATAATAATTGAAATCATAAAGAATTACTTGATATAAAATAATAGAAAGAGTTTGAGATGAATCTCTCCTACTAAAACCTTGCAAAAGTATTGAAGAAATAAAGTACATGCCTCTATGGGGCAAACTAGGAGTTTATATAGAGGTTTTAGAGCTTAAAAACTAAGTTAGAGTCCAACTGGGATTACTGCCGCTGGGACTTCTGCGGTTCGTTCGCGGCCGCGAGCGGACCGCGAACAGTCAAAATTCAGAGGGCTTAGTTTTTCGCGGTTCATCCGCGACCGCGAGTGGACCGCGGATGAACAGTGCTTCTGTTTCTTCACTGCTTCGTCCAGCCCTCTTCACTTTAGCTCTTCTCTTGGCCTTTTCATCAACTTATGGCTTCAAAATGGCTTTTTAAAGCATCCAATGCATCACATGTACCTGTAAAACACAATCAAACACTAATCAAAGCATTTTGTCCTTTTAACAACATTGTTCTTATAATAAAGTGTGATTATTTAGGGTATAATTATAGTCAAATTCACCTATTATCAATACCCCACACTTAAACCTTTGCTCGTCCTCGAGCAACCTTTAATCACACCTTAGGCCAATTAAAAATTTTTTGTCTCCCCCAAAATATGTCACAAAAGCTTATTATACATGAACAACCTAAGATATGTATAATCTTTACTTAAATGTAAATTCTCATGCCCGCACGTTATTACTTACTCTACTTATTACCAAAATCTTGCAAATTTACCTTCTTCCTCTTGAATTACATGCCCTCACAAAAGTTATTGAGAGAAGTTCCCACACATTAACAATTCAAATACATGGAACTTATAGATATCAGGAAAATTCACTCACTCTCAACAAAGAACATTTATATGAGTACAGACACACCATAAGCTTGCCCCTAGTGTAATACTCCACTAATCGAGTTATCCACTCATAGATCAAGAGGTCTTTAAGGGTTGTAATGTAGGCTATGGGACGGGTAGGATACTTTTGGGTGTAGTGACTAACCTCCCTAAGCACTTTTCTTTTCTCTTTCACCACTTTCCTTTTTAGTTTTCTCCCTTATGTCTCCCGAAAACATTTATTCACCTTTATTGGCTTTTAATCCCCATTTTTCTTTTGTTGGTGTAACTGGCCTTTGTAATTTTCATATATACATTGATATCGCTCTTTTTCTCATTGCTTTGCAACACATTTATATTATTTTGGCCAGCTTACTATTTTCTATCATTTATTCTTGATTTTCCCTTTTCAATTTCCCTTCACCCCACACTTAAACTTTTGCATATTCATTACAATACAAGTGCTTCTAGGAGGTAAAGTAGAACAAATATAATAATTTGAAGAACATTCAAGGGTTATCAAAGAAATAGGCTTTAAGCTCAAAGGGGTTAACTAAGATATAATGTACGGGTGAATTCATGTCTATTGATATATGGGGTTACACAAAGAAATGCCTCTATCCTCTCTACAACCAAACAACTTCTATTTCGCTTTGCAAACACACAGGGCAAGTTCTAGGAATCATGTACAACATACAATGTAAGTAGCAACCTCACACACACATGGCATGCAACTCATTTGGAATCCGGTTTATCTACAAAATCCTATCAATGTTCAAGCAAGCATTATTGTGCAATTTAAGGCATATTGAGATTCTACAATCAAGTTTAGATGATACATTCTCAAGTTCAATTTACGCTTTTGCTAATGTGCATATTTGGAGTTACATGTTGCCCTTTTACCTCTACTCCTAAAAAAATCTACCTAACCCGGTTCAAATAAAAACCCTTGGAAAAGAACCGTGGTCAAAAGAAAAACCAAGGGGGAATGATACATTACCTATAAAAAGAAAATAAAAAGAAAGAAAAATTCCTACGTGGACTACTTCCCTCAAGAGTACTTGTCCTAAATAGTCCGTCATCAGGAAGAGTCCTCTACTCATATTTTTGGATTTTTAAAATTTTCTGATTTTTTTTTTGTATTTTTATTATTTTATATTACTTACTACACTAATATATACATCATCTACAAGATAAGTTTCCCACCCCACACTTAAAAATATGCCATGTCCTCATGGTATAAACAATATGAAAGCACAATGGGGTTTAAGAAAACTTACCTGGGACTCACTCGGAGTCGGACACAGTGGATGGGTCGACATGGCATGCTCTCCCAAGTGCTCTGAACCATGCCATAAACCTGTTCTCTGATCGGGCTTGCCTAGTTGACATGGCATCTAGTCGTGTGTGTAGACCGTCAACTGAAGTGCGTAGAGCAGCCACTTCCTCCTCCATTGACCTCAGCATAGGTCGTGTGGAGTCGGATCTAGACATGCTTGCTCCGCGAGGAGCAGGTCTGGAGGGTCCAGCTGAATCCATGGAGTGGCTGGCCCGGGCCTCCGGTACAAGATCATCATCATCATCTAAGTCAATGGGTGTGGTGTCTCGTCCAACCCGAATAGTGGCAGCTCTAAATGGAGCTTTTGGTAGTAACTCACCGTCAGTCTCATGAACTGGGGTGTGGTTGAGGAGACACAAGGAAGTGACAAGAGATGGGTAATAGAAACCCTTGGCAGTGAGGGATCCCCTCAGTACCATCTCGTCACTAATAACCCGGGCAATATCAACATCCCGGTGTGTTACCAAACACCAAGTCAACAGAGCCCTATTAAAGGTAACATCTGTAGTGTTACTTGAGGGCAGAATGCGGTTGCAAATTATAGAAAACCAACATTTGGCAATGTGAGTGAAACAGTTAGAATGCAGAGTTTGGTTCCGAATCCATACGGGAACACCATCTACACATAAGGCCTCAATTAACATGTCCCATGTGACACCGGGCCTATCATGGTAATAATCAATATCACTCGTGTGTAGTGGTAGGCGAAGTACCTGCCTAATGGTGGGAATATGAGCATCTACATGCTTACCTTTGACGAAAACTCGTCTCAATGAGGAGTACGGGGCGTTGGCATAGAATTCTCTGACCAGCATCTTGTTTACTGTAGTGGGTGTTTCAAAAAGGAACTCCATCTCTCGCCGTCTGATCTCATCATACATTTCCGGCTTTTCTGAGCGGATGGCTATTCTGTCCACTTCAACCTCTTGAAGCCACTTTTTGTTTGCTTTGATGTTAAATGCATTTTCCGCCCCTTCATCGGCAAACCGAGATTCATCATAAGTTGGTTGCCTGGATGAGCTCGCACCATGTCGTGATCTCTTTGGAGACATGATCCTGTACAATTAAGATAGCCAAAAAGTGTATAAACTGTTAGTTAGTGGAAGGCTACTCAGACTTCGCCATCCTTGATAATTCACAATTGACCATCAACTCTGTGTAATTCTTTATCTCACTATTCCCTACATGCCCAATTGCGAACCCCACACTTAGTTCTTGGCACACATGTTATTTACTTAGTCCATCCCAAAAATTATTCAATAACCATTGTAAAAGTTGGCATTATGTCTCCTAATTACCATTAGTCTATTAGGCTCAATGTAATGTGCCCTAACTTAACCAACCAACACATATATCTTGTAGAACTACTATTAGGGTTTCCAAGTCATAAAATCAACACAAATAACAACCCAACACCCATTCTTCTCCCAACATCAATCGTAGAACAATGTTCCTTAAAGTAATTTCATGGCAAGATTAAAAGCACAATGATAAATCAAGCAACATTCATGAATAGACCCTAACTAAGACTAACTAAATATTTATACAAACTAAACAATCAAAACCTAAAAAAATGGAGCAAAATAAAAGAGATAAGTAAAGAAACTTACAAGTTATAGTAATGGAGAAGTGGGGTGGAAGAAAGGGATGATTTGTAGAAGAGAGGGATGGGGATTTTTAGAGAGAAGGGAGAGGATTTGAATTTAGAGAGAGAGAGATTTGAGAGGGGAGGGGCGGCTGTTTTGGGTTATGGGGAAGGGGGTTAAGTTATTTAGGGTTTAGAAAAAGGGGGGAGGGAAAAATAAAAAAAAAACTTGAAATTTGGCCAACCGCGGAACTGACCGCGACTGTCCGCGGTTCGTTCGCGGCCGCGAGCGGACCGCGAACAGTCGAGATTCAGAGAAGGCATTTTTTCGCGGTTGGCTCGCGACCGCGGATGGACCGCGAACAGAGAAGTTCAGAGAGGGTATTTTTCCGCGGTTCAGCCGCGGTCCGCGAGTGGACCGCGGACAGTGCTCCCTTATGAAAAAAATTCGACTGTTTCAGCAAAAGATTTTTATTTGTTTATTTTCTTTTAATCCTTATTACTTACTACTAATATTAAATTACTTACAACATGTTCGTGGGTTGCCTCCCACGTAGCGCCTGAGTTAACGTCGCGGCACGACTCAGCTTAGCGCATTTTACGGCTCGCTGGACCTTTGAGGTTCATTCAAGTGCAATTCTATCTTGTCCTCCATGTCATCCAGGCCTATGTATTGTTTCAACCTCTGTCCGTTTACCTTAAAGGTACGTGCTCCATCCATAGTTTGAATTTCCACAGCTCCGGACTCAAATGCCTCATTTACCTTGAAGGGTCCTGACCACCTTGATTTCAATTTACCTGGGAACAGCCGTAATCTTGAATTGTATAGTAGTACCTTGTCCCCATTTTTGAAGGTACGCTCAACTATATTTTGATCATGGATCCGCTTCATCCTCTCTTTATACAATCTCGTATTTTCAAATGCTAGATACCGAAATTCTTCCAACTCATGTAATCCTGTCAACCTTGCTTTACCTGCTTCCTCCAAGTTGAGATTCAATTGTTTCAGTGCCCACCACGCTTTATGTTCTAATTCAACCGGCAAGTGACAAGCTTTTCCGAACACCAATTTATAAGGAGACATGCCAATGGGTGTTTTGAATGCTGTTCTATATGCCCATAGTGCGTCATCGAGCTTCCTGGACCAGTCGGTTCTTGTGGCGTTCACTGTTTTGGTCAGTACACTTTTAATCTCCCCGTTGGAGACCTCAACTTGTCCGCTAGTTTGCGGGTGATATGGAGTGGCCACCTTGTGTTTAACATCATATTTGGCCAATAATTTCTCAAAGGCTCGGTTGCAAAAGTGTGTGCCCCCGTCACTAATGATGGCCCTTGGAGTCCCAAACCGGGTGAAAATATTCTTCTTCAAAAATCCCACTACCACCTTAGCATCATTGGTAGGTAGTGCTGCAGCTTCCACCCATTTGGACACGTAATCAACAGCAACAAGTATGTACTTATTTCCGTATGAGCTAATGAAGGGCCCCATGAAATCTATTCCCCAGACATCGAATACTTCCACCTGCTGGATTGGATTCATTGGCATCTCATGACGCCGAGAGATGTTTCCGGTGCGTTGACATCCGTTGCAACCTTTCACCCACAAGTGTGCATCCTTAAATACTGTCGGCCAATAGAAACCGGCCTCGAGTATTTTGGCAGCTGTACGAATTCCTCCAAAGTGCCCGCCGTATGCTGAAGCGTGACATGCCTGCAAAACAGAAGATTGTTCTATCTCGGGGACGCATCTCCGGATCATGTTATCAAGACATATCCTAAACAAGTATGGTTCATCCCAATAATAATGCCGACTTTCACGAAAAAATCTTTTCCGCTGGACCGATGATAGGTCATAAGGAACAATGCCACTGGCCAGATAATTAGCGTAGTCAGCATACCATGGAGCTTTCAGGAGAGTAGTTGTGAGCAATTGCTCGTCTGGAAAAGTTTCCAGAATTTCCCCACTCTCTTTGACAAGTTCAGCTCCTTCAAGTCTTGACAAATGGTCAGCTACTTGATTCTCAGTGCCTTTTCTATCTCTGATTTCGAGGTCGAACTCTTGGAGAAGCAACACCCAACGAATTAGGCGTGGCTTAGAGTCCTTTTTATCAATTAGATATCTTAAAGCCGCATGGTCTGTGTAGACGATTACCTTTGATCCTATGAGATAGGACCGAAATTTGTCGAATGCAAACACAACCGCTAGCATCTCCTTTTCCGTCACTGTGTAGTTTAGCTGTGCTCCATTCAGAGTTCTGCTTGCATAGTATATTGGATGCATCAGTTTATCTTTCCTCTGGCCCAGCACTGCCCCCACTGCATAATCACTTGCATCGCACATTAACTCAAACGGTTGATCCCAGTCTGGGGCAATGATGATGGGTGCTGTGACCAGCCTCTTTTTCAATTCCTCAAAAGCAATCCTGCATTCGTCAGTAAAAACAAAAGAATGATCTTTCTCAAGTAACTTACATAGAGGGTTTGATATTTTGGAGAAGTCTTTAATGAACCTCCGGTAAAACCCAGCGTGTCCAAGAAAGTTTCTTATGGCCCTGACGGATGTTGGTGGAGGCAACTTTGCAATGATGTCGACTTTAGCACGGTCCACCTCAATGCCTTTGCTTGAAACCCTGTGCCCAAGTACTATACCTTCTTGAACCATAAAGTGGCACTTCTCCCAGCTTAGTACTAAGTTTGTTTCCATGCATCTTTGTAATACTCTATTCAGATTGGCCAGGCATTCGTCGAATGAATTTCCAACCACCTGAGAAATCATCCATGAACACTTCCATAATGTCTTCTACCATGTCAGTGAAAATAGCCATCATGCACCTTTGAAAAGTGGCAGGTGCATTGCATAGTCCGAACGGCATCCTCCTGAAGGCGAAGATACCATAAGGGCATGTGAAGGAGGTCTTTTCTCTATCTTCGGGGGCTATGGAGATTTGATTGTACCCCGAGTATCCATCCAGAAAGCAAAAGTGAGATCTCCCTGCCAACCTGTCAAGCATTTGATCAATGAAGGGAAGTGGGAAGTGATCCTCGCGAGTGGCTAGATTCAGTTTCCTGTAGTCCATGCATATTCTCCATCCGGTGACGGTTCTTGTTGAGATCAGTTCATTGTTGTCGTTTTTCACCACCGTCATGCCTCCTTTCTTGGGTACACATTGGACCGGACTCACCCAGCTGCTGTCTGAGATTGGGAAGATTATTCCCGCATCTAGCCACTTTATTACCTCCTTCTTCACCACTTCCTTCATGTTGGGGTTCAGCCTTCTTTGATGTTCCCTGGAAGGTTTATGTCCATCTTCCAGGAGGATTTTATGCATGCAATAGGCTGGGCTGATCCCTTTTATGTCTGCCATGGTCCACCCGATGGCAGTCTTGCATTCCTTAAGTACCTGTATAAGCTTTTGAGCCTGCACATCTGACAAACTAGATGAGATAATAACAGGTAAAGTGGAGTTAGAATCTAGAAATTCATGCCTGAGATGAGATGGTAGTGGTTTAAGCTCCAGCTTTGGTGGCTCTTCTATGGATGGTTTTGCAGGAGGGGTCTCTCTTTTTTCTAGGTGTAGGGGTTCGAATTCGATCTCTCGCTTCCAAAATCCCTTCCCTTCCAAGGATAATACCCATTCGGCCATACATTCACCATTTACTTCTTCCATGTTCATCAGGCATGCTTGCAGTGGGTCTTCGATAGTCAATTCTGCATCGTCGGTTTCCACTATTACATCAACCGCATCGATTAGAGAGCAATTTGCGAACTCGCTAGGGCGCCTCATGGATTTTTGCACATTGAAGATGATCTCCTCATCGTTCAACCTCATCTTGAGTTCCCCGGTTTCACAGTCAATTATAGCTCTTCCAGTAGCTAGGAATGGTCTTCCCAGGATTAGGGGAATTTCTTCGTCGACCCTGCAATCAAGAATAACAAAATCGGCGGGAAACACGAACTTCCCAACCTGGATTAGCACATCATCTATAATACCAAATGGACGCTTAACCGTCCTGTCAGCAAGCTGTAAAAGCATAGAGGTGGGTCTGGCCCTCCCAATACCTAACCTCTTATAGATAACTAAGGGCATGAGATTAATGCTTGCCCCCAAATCGCATAAAGCCTTAGTGAAGGCATAATTCCCTATAGTGCATGGGATGGTGAAACTACCTGGATCAGATAGCTTCTCAGCAATGGGTCTGGAAACCACTGCACTACAAGTCTGTGTGAGTGTAACTGTGGCCAAGTCTTGGAAATCAAATTTCCACGACATTAAATCCTTCATCATCTTAGCATAACCAGGCATTTCTTTTAAAGCTTCAATTAATGGAATGTTTACCTGGATTTGCTTGAGCATCTCGAAGAACTTTTTGTATTGTTCCTCTTTTTGGTGTTTGGCCAACCTTTGGGGAATGGTGGTGGAGGCCTCTTCTTCCCAGTGACTTGGGATTTTTCTTTTTCTATCACTTTTTCTTCAACCTGCTGCTCTACCTGTTCGGCTACTTTTTCCGCTCCCTGTTGTGCTTCTTTATTATCAGCAATTGGCTGGACCGTGGCTTTTGTCAATCCTGTGGATTCATCCAGTTCAATGTGCAATGGCGCAGGTGTCTCAGCCTGTCTGTCAATATTTTCACTTTCATTCTCAGCATCAAGATCTCTACCGCTTCTCAGAGTCACTGCCATTATTTGCTTTGGGATTTGGTCCTTTGGGTTCGTTTGAGTATCTGCAGGTAATTTCCCTTGAGGCCGATTGTTTAGTGACATAGCAATCTGCCCCATCTGCACTTCCATATTTTTGATTGCTGCGTCATGTGCATCTATTCTCTCATTGGTTTTGGCATTTGACCCGATTACCTGTTGCATCATAGCTTTCAATTCTGCAAACCCATCGTCATGTCTACCCCCATGCTGTGGTGGAGGTGGATAATATCCCTGCTGCTGATTGCTGAAATTCTGAGGTCTAGGATATGGAGCCATGTTGTGTGGTGGCCTCATACCCGCCGCATTATATTGTGGCTGAGGAGGCCTGTACTGCTGTGGAGCTTGCTGACCCCAACTCTGGTTACCCTGTCGCTGCCCTCCATAATTTGCTACATAGTTCATATCTTTATGCTGGTGATGATGTTCTTGGTCTGCAGCCCATGGATTACCTATGGGCTGGCTAATGCAAGATGTGCATAAACCACCATCGGTAGTGTTTACAATGTGAACCTGCTGATTGACCCCAGATTTTTCCACCTTCTTTGTCAGGATGCTCATTTGTGTCAATAAAGTTGCCACGTTCTCCTCTAGAGTGTTGGATGGATCCAGAGGTACAGAGTGTACTACTGGTGTGATAGGAGCATTCCTGGACGTCCACCCGGAATTTTGAGCCATCTTGTCTAGCAAATTTTGGCCCTCTCTCCAAGTCTTGCTCAGAAAAGCCCCACCTGCTGAAGCATCTACAATATTCTTCATACTGTCTGAAAGTCCCATGTAGAACCTTTGACCCAACATCTGTTCAGGAATCCCATGGTGAGGACACATAACAAGCATGCCTTTGAATCTCCCCCAAGTTTCATGTAGTGTTTCCAATGGTTTTTGTTTGAAGCTCACAATCTCATCAATTTGTTGAGCTGTTTTATTGGGTGGATGAAACTTGTTGTGGAATTGTTTGACTAACTCATCCCAAGTTGCAATGGAGTTTATTGGGAGTGAGTTTAGCCATATCTGTGCTGCTCCTGTAACTGAGAATGGAAAAAGTAGTAATCTGATAGCTTCCGGAGTTACATTCGGTTGCCTTTGTGTTTTGCATATTGATAGAAAGTTTTTGAGGTGCTGCTGTGGATCTTCAACCTGAGACCCAGAGAATAATCCCTTGTTTTGCAACAAGTGAAGCATGTTGTTGGTAATCTGGAAAGACTCAGCTTGAATTGCTGGCACAACGATGGCAGTTGCCAAATTATCCGCTGTGGGTTGTGCCCAGTCGAACAATGCACCTTCTTGTGCCTCCCGTGCCTCTTGCATGTTTAGCCCTGCTTGCTGGTTTTGAGCGTTCATGTCACCCATGTCGAAGTCTAGTTTGATTGGTTGTTGAGATTGTTGAATTTGTTTGATGGCTTTGTTACGTGCCCGAAAGGTTTGCTCGGGGTCTGAGAGTCCTTCAATTAGTTCTCCAGTCCTTGCAGATTTTCTAGGCATGCACCCGAATACCCAAATCAACAAACGTCAAAATATTCAATGTAGAGTGTAGAAAGAACCTGAATACACAAGAATCTTGAAGTTCTTGCAATGGCAATTGATAATTCCGTTAATTCCTCAGCAACGGCGCCAAAATTGATTCACGTCCAAGCAACGGTCGTAGTCAATATAACTTGGTTTAATAAGTCCAAGATCGATCCCACAGAGAATTAACCTATCAATCACAACTTTCACAACCCAAGAGTACTTACGAATCAAGTTCCCAAAATTTAGAATATCTTTGTGTATGATTTTCGAATATCTAGTTGCAAGAATTAAAGAATGCTTTAAAAGAAAGAATTGAATGTTGAATAAAATAAGATAGAGAAAGACTAAGGTGTTGATTTCCCCTATTGATGGAATCCCTTATCGTTATGCTCTTACAAATTGATAATATATTCTATCAATCATGAACGCTATGTGTATCGTAACCCTCTCCCGAGCAATTACAATAATTTACTAGTGCACTCTCCCGAGCTACCCTAGCTAGCTTTAATTTGAATAGTTCACTTTAGATTGCACCCAAGACTTCGTTATTCCTAATCCCGTCTTTACGCCTAAAATTATAGATTCCTCTAATAACCTAGGTGTGGTGTTGTTCAACAATAAACCTAAATATGCACTCTTTTCCAAGTTATGCACACTAAATAGGCACCGCTAATTGGGAGCTCTACCAATTAACTACAATAAGAATGAAGTTGAACAAATAGAAATCTAAGTCACAATTTGTAATCACATAAACGATAAGTTCATCAATCAATAGGTTCCATCAAAACCTTAGAAAAGAATTTAGCTACTCATGCTTGAAGAAACAAAAAGAATAATAATTGAAATCATAAAGAATTACTTGAAATAAAAAAAGAGTTTGAGAGGAATCTTTCCTACTAAAACCTTGCAAAAGTATTGAAGAAATAAAGTACATGCCTCTATGGGGCAAACTAGGAGTTTATATAGAGGTTTTAGGGCTTAAAAACTAAGTTTGAGTCCAATTGGGATTACTGCCGCTGGGACCTCCGCGGTTCGTTCGCGGCCGCGAGCGGACCGCGAACAGTCAAGATTCAGAGGGCTTAGTTTTTCGCGGTTCATCCGCGACCGCGAGTGGACCGCGGATGAACAGTGCTTCTGTTTCTTCACTGCTTCGTCCAGCCCTCTTCACTTTAGCTCTTCTCTTGGCCTTTTCATCAACTTATGGCTTCAAAATGGCTTTTTAAAGCATCCAATGCATCACATGTACCTGTAAAACACAATCAAACACTAATCAAAGCATTTTGTCCTTTTAACAACATTGTTCTTATAATAAAGTGTGATTATTTAGGGTATAATTATAGTCAAATTCACCTATTATCACCTCCTTCTTGTTCTTCGGTGGAGGTAGACCTTGGATGACCTTGATCTTTGATGGATCTAGTTCGATACCTCGCCTACTCACTATAAACCCCAACAACTTCCCTGAAGGTACTCCGAAGGCGCATTTCGCAGGATTGAGCTTTAGATTGTACCTCCGAAGTCTTTGGAAAAACTTTCTCAGATCCCTCACGTGATCAGGTTGCTTTTTGGACTTGATGATGACATCGTCAACATATACTTCAATTTCTTGGTGCATCATGTTATGAAACATCGTGGCCATTGCCCTCATATAAGTTGCCCCGGCATTCTTCAATCCAAATGGCATTACTCTGTAACAATAGGTTCCCCAAGGTGTAATAAAAGCAGTTTTCTCCGCGTCTTCTTCATCCATCAAGATCTGGTGATAACCTGCATAACAATCTACAAATGAACTGATCTCATGCTTGGCGCAATTGTCGATCAATATGTGGATGTTTGACTCAATCATAGATTTTAACAACATATAGTGCTTTTTACTTAAATATTTTTACGGAATTTGCGACATCGCGAAAACATGCCTCGAGTCACACCGCAACCAGTACGCCTGTGACTTTAAGTATATTTCAGCTTTGTCAAAATTTAGATTTGAGTTGCACCAAGTGCACACTCGTTCAAAGGAAAGTACATTAAATCGTGTCCTAAAATAACGTCTATCGTCTTTTAAGTATTTTGGGAGAAGCTGTGGAATTCGCTATTAGCTTTCCCGAGTCTACTTTATTATCTTATTACTAAATGGGGGCCCCGCTTGTTTAATGTCGGGCGAGGCTCATCCCAATTTAATTTTAAAAGTTCAATCCTAAGAAGTGTATACTATGTTTTTCTAATCATGTTTTTCCCTTAATCATATTTACCAAACATTCCAGGCCCGTCGAATTTTTGTTATTTTCCTGGCTCTTCATGACTTTTTAAGCGAAATAGGCTTGCCCAGGCCTCGGAAGCCCAGGCGGTCTTTAGGCTTGCACTTGGCAGCCTAGCAGATTCATCGACATAGTTCAGGCCTTCGCTGTATAATAGGCCCAAACCAGATTTATGGTAACAATAGCAAAGGGACAATACAGAATTCATAATAGAACAGGCACTTAAAATTAAGAATGAAATTGAATTACTTTTATTTATCAGATAAAAGAAAACCAATGTACAAGATGATCAATACTAACACTAGATTACAACTAATTGATATATATATGACTGGACTATTATTATTCCTTTGTTTTCTGCTAAAGGACCTATAACAACATGGAAATTACTTATACTAAAGAAGGAAGAAAAAGCAATTCAACTATGTGAGACAGTATTTAAACAATCTAATTACATACTAATGACAACTAAATTATCTAAGACTAAGTGATCGGATGATATGTACACGATTATATCATTGATTCTAGTTCGACTTAGCTTATGAAATGTCACAAACCCAGTCTCAAATGAATTACCGCTTCTTCTAACTATTTTTCTCTTTTGAACTTGTTGATATCTAGAGGCTGATTCACTGATATGATTAACTACTGTTATTAATACGAGCCAAACTTATTCGATGTTACTAAAGCCAATTTCACTCCTCATCTGGTTGTTTCCTTTTAAACTTACTCAAACCCCGATATTGATTAACAGAACAGATTAGCTAAGTGAGCATGATTGATAATTCTATTGTGAGCTAGTTGTTATTGATGCATGCGAGAGTCAATTAACTTTTGTTTTAATGGTTTTTCCTATTTAACTAAGTGATGGGCGATCTATGACTATACTACTACTACACTACTACTATTATACTAGCTATTACATGGTTTTTGTTTGGTTTTTGTTTTGCAGCTACTATATACTACAATAAATAAGCTATAAGTCTTAAACTAGTAACATTAAACTACAAAACTACATAACAGTATAATATAAAGGACTGAATCTTCATTTTTATTCAATCAACTCGCCATTATAGCTTCAAACGAAAGAGAGATATACCTGGATCACAAAGAAAATCCAATGAGCCTAAGGGGATCAAGCAGATAAGCACAGCAAGATTTCGAACAGCAATGCAACAGTGAGATTGATTATCCACGAAAACAGAACACCACAGCAAGAGAAAACAGAAAACCCAGGTACACAATTGAGCAGAAAACCACAAACCCAGGCGACTAAATCAGATACTCTCACTCGAAGAATGTAGTCGAACTATTACTATCTTACTATATTTTCTCTGAACTTTTCTTATCAAAAGCCAGCCCCTCTTCTACTCTTTTTGGGAGTATTTATAGGCATGTGCCAAGGCTGAGACTTGGGGAGAAAGTATGGGATAAAATCCCACTTCTCCCCCTCTTAAAATTAACCCATTTGCACTTAGGCCCCTCATTCTGTTAACAGAAATCCTTCCAGCATGTGCTGGAAGGTTCCAAAGATTCCTTTTATGGGTGTTTTACCAAGGTAACCTTAAGGGTTAGGGATTTTTACTGATTTCCCTTTTTAGTGAGACCATTATACCCCTAAATCTCTGCAAAATTGTAGAAATTAGGGGTACAAATGACTCCCTTACCCTTTTATGTTTCAAACTATTCACTGTTTTACCAAATCAAGTTCCCTATATGCCCTTAAAGGCATAGCTGAATTACCTGACCTACCTAGGTCAGGTTCCAGCATTTTAGGGACTTATTTCACTAATGGCCAGCCCTTGCATTGGTATTTAAGGGCTGGCCAGTCCTACTATAGGGAATTATTTCACTTTTAGCCTCTTTTAGTTCAGCTTCAGTTAATTAAGACCTTTTATTTCAATTTTAAGCTAATTGCAGGACTAGCCTGCCTTATTACTATACATGACTATTTAAAAACTAGCCAGTCTCAAGTTGAGACTTAGCTTGGGTATTAAACCCAATTACTGAACAGTTGGGGCCCAAAACCTTTGCAGGTTTGGCCACTTTAATGTTCAGGGCTCAATATAGAGCCTGGGCAAGTCTGCATTTGCAGACTTAGCCACTTTGCACAACCAGCCCCTTTTGAGGTGGGCTGGTGTGTTAGGACCTTATAGAGTTGGTCAACCTTTGCAAAGTTGACCACTCTTAGGTTAATTATTGCCTAATAACCTATCTTTGTTCTATTAAAGTTAATTAAACAAATTTGCAGGACTAGCCTACTTAATTAATGTTTTTAGACTATTAAACTAATGGCCAGTCTCAAGTTGAGACTTAGCCTGGGCAACTGAAACCCAAATACTGAACATAGTTGGGCCCAAAGCCTTTGCAGGCCTGGCCACTTTAATATTCAGGGCTCAAATGAGCCTTGGTGAGTCTGCATTTGTAGACTCAACCAATCTTTTGCACAACTAGCCCCCTTTAATGTGGGTCAGTGTGTTGGGACCTTACAGAGTTGGTCAACCTTTGCAAAGTTGACCACTCTTAGGTCAATTATTAAACTTATAGCCTATTTTGTTCATTTTCAGCTTTAACCTATTTTAAAACTAGCCATTTTCATGGAACCTAATACTAGCAGCTATAACCAACTCCCCTAAAGTTCAAACAGTTAATCAGACATTCATAAGAAGCAAAAACTAGCAAAAACTTAATCATCCTCAACATGCATTGCATACAGAAACACATATACTCCAATAAACATGCATTAATCAACTCAAACTCGGAGGAAACAATTGATGTGGTTGAATTTTAGTCAATTAACTTATACCATCAGACTATATGTGATACAGTATGAATTCATGTCAATTCAGACCTAGTTACTACCAGTTCAAGTCATATGATAGTTTAAAAAACTTCAGAACCTTTAAGGTTCATGGCACAGTTACACATATAAGCACAGACTCTCATAAAACAGTCAACATGGCTCAGAATAACATAAGCATGGTAATCAGAATTCACTTTCAAGTACTAAGACTAGCCTTGATATATATATATATATATATATATATATATATATATATATATATATATATATATATATATATATATATATATGTGTGTGATAAATATGATGAGGATAAAGAAAAGATATGAAGAAACAGAGAAGAAGCACACTATATCTATCATCTGAAGTAACAAAGAAGAAGCATACTACATCTATCATCTGAAGTAACAGAGAAGAAGCATACTACATCTATCATGTGAAGTAACAGAGAAGAAGCATACTTCATCTATCATGTGAAGTAACAGAGAAGAAGCATACTACATCTATCATGTGAAATAACAGAGAAGAAGCATACTACATCTATCAAAAACTAGCAAAGAAGACTAGAGTCAAAACTTAAACATGCAAAAGGAGATGTCGAAGACAAACAAGATTGAAAGGCATAAAACTAACAGAGGACAAGAATAGAGACAAAAGAAAGGATATCAGAACAGGAATCTATACAGAGAAGCAAACAAGCGAGATAGCTATAGCTAATGACTAAACGACTAAACATGTGAAGAATCATAGTCATGCTTTTGAGAAGAATCAGGAACTAACAGTCAGAAAGACGAGATATTTGAACTCAGAGTAAAGAACCATAAAATCAAAACAAGTCAGATAACAAACAAAATCCTATCACTAACAGGCTCAAAAGAACAGGTTAAGAAATAGGAGAAGAACAGGCTAACAGACAAGGATATACAGGACATACTGTGAAACAAGAGAAGATAAGCAAAAAGTGAAAGGAATGAAAGATAAGCTGAAAAAATTCTAAACTAGCATGTGAAACTCAGGCTCGAAACAAGAACATAAGCAACATAAAAAAGCAAAGAATAACCCTACGACTAACATGTGAAACACAAAAATAACAAAAACAAACAGAACATGCAAGACAATACAAACACAAACAAAATCAAGAAAGTCAAAAGAACAAAGAAAGGGGTGGGGTACTTAGCTTGGCGGGGTCTATCCCCCAAGCTTTCCTATTTCTTTCCTTTTTCACTCTCTCTCGGACTCCTTCAGACTTTCTTATTCCCTTGTTTCTCTTTTTTTCGTTTTCTTTTTCCTCATTTTTCTCTTTCTGGTTTTCTTTACAGACTCCAAGGTGAAGCCTTTTGGGGTTTCTGGGTTTGTGAGGGGTATTTGGAAGGGTAAAGGTACGATCTTTAGGAGTTTGAGTTTTGGAGTCGCCGGAGTTAGGGTTCCGGCGACCTTCTTTTGGATATTCGACGAGATCCGGGGAGATTCGAGGGTTGTGGGTGGCATGGTTGGGTAGATCAGGTAAAGAGGGTTTGAATGGCATTGGTTTGGGGACAATTCTCGTTGTTTGAGTGGTTACCGGCGAAGTTCCGGTGACCTGAGTTTCAAAAGAAGGGATCTTGTGATGACCCGGCTCGTCGTCACGGGAATTACCACCCCGTTATGTTGTAATTTCATGTTTCATGCTTTTATATCAGTGTTAGAGTCTATCGGGTGATTTAGGAGTGATTTGGATTGAAAATGAGGCATATAGCCTTTTTGAAGGAGACTTGCATAAGGAAAAGTCAACCCGGAGTTGACTATTTGGTTAGAGTGCTCGGAATCAGGTTCTGATGATTCGGTTAGTTCCGGAAGGTGATTTGTGACTTAGGGGAGCGATCGGAATTGAATTTGGAGGCCCGTGTAGAAATAGGCTTGAATTGGCTAAGGTTGAATTTTGGCGAAATCCGAACGGTAGGTGAGATTTTGATCCGGGGGTCGGAATGGAATTCCGACAGTTGCAGTAGCTTCGTTAGGTGATTTTGGATGTGCCTGCAAAATTTCAGGTCATTCGGACGTCGTTTAGTCGGGTTTTTGATCGAATGTGTAATTCGGAATGTTTTAAGGAATTTAGGCTTGAATTTGATGTGAATTATGGGTTTTGGTGTTATTAGACGTGTTTTGAGGATTGGAACAAGTTCGAATAAGGTATTAAGATGTGTTGGTGTGTTTGGATGAGGTCCCGGGGGCCTCGGGGTGTTTTCGGATGGTTAAACGGGAGAAAAATGTGGAAAATTGCGTTATGTGGTTTTCGCTCCTGCGGAAATGGGGGCGCAGGAGCGAGTCCGCAGGAGCGGACAAGAAGGCGCAGAAGCGGGCTAGACCGCTGAAGCGGAGCCTGGTCCGCAGGAGCGGCTTCGCCTGAAGCGAGTGGGCGATCGCAGAAGCGATCCTGAGAGGCGATGGGGAGGTCCGCAGAAGCGAGTGATTTATCGCGGAGGCGAGTCCGCTGAAGCGGACTCTTGGTCGCAGAAGCGGATCATTCCGCAGAAGCGGACTAATTTCTGCAGAAGCGGATGCGCAGGGGCGGTCCCTTGATCGCGGGTGCGGAAATGGCCAAAAGGGACTGGGTTCGCAGAAGCGACCAAAAGGTCGCAGAAGCGGTTCCGCAGGGGCGGAATTTTATCCGCAGAAGCGAAAATCGCTGTGAGTTAAGTGTATCAGAAGTTAGAAAAATTTCAGAAACATTTCACACATTTGGGTCTCGGCTTTAGAGGCGATTTGGGCAATTTTGAAGAGAAACTCAAGGGAAATCATCAGGTAATCAACTATGGACTTAAACTATGATTAGTATTGGTAATATTATGCAATTATATCATGAAAATGGAGGAATTTGGGGTAATTTATGGAGGATTTAGCCCTAGGCTTGAACTTTAGAAAATCAAGGTTTTGAATGGGCAAATGGAGTCCGAATTTGGCAAAATTGATATGCTTAGACTCGTATTGAGATGAGGGTTCCGAATATGTGACTTTTGTAATTTTTCGGCAAGCGTACCGAAAGTCAGGTTTTGACAACTTTGGGAATTTTGATGTAAATTGAGTTATATTGATTGGGTGTCGTCCCATTGGCCTAAATTGTTGTATTTTTACTGTATTTGATCAGATTCTACGCGTGCGTAGCTTGATTCTCGTGGCAAGGGCATTGCGGAGTAGTCGTCGCGCCGTATTGAGGTGAGTAATAGATGTGGGTGATGACCAGCGGGTTCGAAACCCCGGTATACCACTTTGTGACGCTCTATAGCGGCGAGACACGCACACTCTTGAGAGTGCGGGGTCGATCATGAACTGGAGACTATATATTAGTCCGACCTGTTGATACCGTATTATTGGCTATTCTCGAGCCGTCGAACCTCCTTCTCGGATGGTTGCATATATATATATATATCGTGAGCCAGTTATTGGATCCCGCAAGGATCGTTATCATTGTCTTATCATATAGACATGCTAGTTTACTACTAGTCCGCAGATATTTTTGTTATTATGCTAATTCCAATCTCTGGAACTTGATATTACTGTTTTCCAACTGAAAAATGATAAAAGAGTTTTCAAAAACTACTTTTGAGCTTGCGAGGCTGTATCTGCATATTAGCTGACTAGTAGTGGATCGGGCTGCGCGCCGCAACGAGATATATGTTGGATCGGACTGCACGCCGCAGGAATATCTCTATGAGATGTGCTTGGGCTGTAGGAGCCCCTCCGGAGTCTGAACCCCCACAGTGAGCACGGGTACCCAAAATTGGAGTCGGGCTACGCGCCGTAGCGGTCATATCATGCATTGCATTGCATTTAGCTACATCTGCTAGCTGTTATGCTATTTATTGGTATTTGTTGGTACAGGTACAGTGAAGATTGATTCTATGACAGGGTAGCTGATTATAGCTTTACATAGTGCTTTATTGCGGATTTCTTATCTCCGCTGTCTTACCCTTGTTTATTACCACTGAGTCTGGCAGTACTCATTTTACTCCCTGCACCTTGTGTGCAGATCCAGGTACCTCTCAGCAGTGATCCAGTAGCTGTGCGAGGCGACATCCGTGGGATATACGAGGTAGCTGCAGAGTCCGCAGGACCCGATATTCCTTCCTACTGTCTTTTGATTTTGTATTGACATTTCTTTCCGCACTTGGTATCTTGTAAACCTTTATACACTCATGTTCAGTAGAGGCTCACGACTCTTGACCCTTCGGTCTATGGGAGTTAGTATATTTTGGGACTTGGTCTCCCGCTGTTGGTATAAATATTACTATTGTTTCATATTTTGAAATGCTTAAATGGGTTAAAGAGAGCTTCTAGCTCCGTTGTTGATATTGATTGGTCAGGCTGGCTTAGCAATGTGCTGAGCGCCATCACGACCGGATTTGGGGTCGTGACAAGTTGGTATCAGAGCCTAGGTTTACTAGGCCTCGTGAGTCTTGAGCCGGTTAGTAGAGTCTTGTGGATCGGTACGGGGACGCCTGTACTTATCCTCGGGAGGCTGTGAACCTTTAGGAAAACTTCACTTTTCTTGAACTCCGTCGTGCGATCTTGTTGTTCCGAGAACAGAACTTCTATATTCTATTCTCTCGCAGATGGCGAGAACGCGAGCATCAGGACGAGGTGGACGACCTCCATTGCCACCTGTTAGAGGCCGTGGGCGCGGTCGTGCTAGAGGTAGAGGTAGGGCACCTGAGCAATGCCAGCTGACCTGCCCGTTGTACCAGTTCAGGAGCAGCCCCCAGTGGTTGATGCTCCAGCAGCCCCAGTTCAGGGCAAGACTGTATCTATTGCTATTCCTGGTCTTCAGGAGACTCTCGCTTCCGGTTTGGCTCAGGTAGTCTCAGCTACTGCTACTGTAGCGACATCTCAGACATGGGGTGGTCAGCAGACCCCTGCAGCTCGCACACCTGAGTAGGTTGTTCAGGGACTTCAGACGCCAGAGGCGATCCCCGTTCAGGTGGTTGCACCGGTTATTCCTCCAGCTGCACCAGCTCCAGCTCCAGCTCCAGATCATATGGTTCAGGTTATGCCCGACGATGAGCAGCATCGTCTTGAGAGGTTTTGTAGACTTCAGCCACCCCATTTCAGTGGCGTTGAGGGCGAGGATGCCCAGGGTTTCTTGGACAAGTGTTAGAGGATGTTGCGGACGACTAGTATTCTTGAGTCCAGCGGAGTTTCATTTACTACCTTTCAGTTCACTGGTCCCGCATTTGATTGGTGGGAAGAGTTTGAGAGGCGTAGGCCTACAAGAGCAGCACCTCTCACATGGCAGCAGCTTCTCTACTCTCTTTCTAGAGAAATATGTACCTCGCTCTCGTCGCGAGCGAGCTACGTCGCCGACTCGAGTGGTTGATTCGAGGCGACATGTCCGTGACCCGAGTATGAGCTTAGATTCACTCGGTTGGCTAGGCGTGCCACATGGATGGTCCCCACCGATAGGGAGAGGATCGGGAGGTTCATTGATGGCCTCAACTACTCTATCCATATTCTTATGACCAGCGAGCGAGTTCTGTCATCATCGTTCGAGCAGGTAGCTGATATGGCACGCTCCATTGAGGCGGATCGTCGCCGGGAGAGAGAGGAGCGGGAGGCCAAGAGGCCTCGTAGTTCTGGTAGTTTCAGTGGTGCTCCATCTAGAGGGCATTCCCAGTAGAGCAGAGGTCGCTCATCTAGACCTTCTCATTCAGGCCGCCCGGAGCAGAGCGGAGGTTCTTATGGTCGTGGTCGACAGGGGTTTCAGCAGGGTCGGTCATCGCTTGGTGCCCTCCCAGCCCACAGTGCAACACCTACTTCTCCAGCCACTAGGTGCATGTTATGAGTGTGGCGAGTTTGGCCACATGAGGAGACAATGCCCTCGACTACGTAGGGGCAGGACTCGGCAGAGGGATCAGCCCTCCTCTTCAGCACCATCTCAGTCTAGTAGAGGTGGAGGTCAGTCTTCTCGTGGTCGCCCCAGGGGCGAGGAGAGATCTGGTGGAGGCCAGGCACGGTTTTATGCACTTCGTGACAGGCGTGATGCAGTTGCCTCCGATGTAGTGATTACAGGTATCATTTCTGTCTGTCACAGAGATGCCTCTATTCTATTTGATCCAGGGTCCACATATTCATACGTGTCCTCTTATTTTGCACGTCATTTGGGTGCGACTCGGGGTAGTCTTGATTTACCTGTTCATGTATCCACCCCCGTGGGTGATACGATCATTGTGGATCATGTCTATAGATCCTGTGTTATATCTATTGGGGGGTCTGGAGACCCAGGCAGATTTGTTATTGTTGGGGATGGTGGACTTTGATGTTATATTGGGTATGGACTGGTTGTCTCCGTATCATGCTATATTGGACTGTCATGCTAAGACAGTTACGTTGGCCATTCCTGGTATTTCTCGGATTGAGTGGCGGGGTTCGACCGATTTTGTCCCTAGCCGTGTTATTTCGTTCCTAAAAGCTCAGAAGATGGTTGAAAAAGGGTGTTTATCGTACTTAGCTTTTGTGAGAGATGTGGGAGCTGAGTCTCCTAGCATTGATTCTGTACCTGTTGTGAGGGATTTCCCAGATGTATTCCCCTCGGACCTGCCGGGCATGCCGCCGGACAGGGATATTGATTTTGGCATTGACTTGGTGCCGGACACTCAGCCTATATCCATTCCTCCTTATCGGATGGCACCAGCTGAGTTGAAAGAACTGAAAGAGCAACTTCAAGAGCTTCTGGATAAGGGTTTCATCCGCCCTAGCATGTCCCCGTCGGGTGCGCCGGTATTATTTGTTAAAAAGAAAGATGGTTCCATGCGAATGTGTATTGATTATAGGCAATTGAACAAAGTGACAGTGAAGAACAAGTACCCTCTACCGTGCATAGATGATTTGTTTGATCAATTACAGGGTGCGAGGGTGTTTTCTAAGATCGATCTTCGTTCAGGCTATCACCAGCTGAAGATCAGGGACTCGGATATTATGAAGACTGCATTCAGGACCCGATATGGTCATTATGAGTTTCTTGTGATGTCTTTTGGGCTGACCAACGCCCCAGCAGCATTTATGCATCTGATGAACAGTGTGTTCATGCCTTATTTGGATTCATTTGTGATTGTGTTCATTGATGACATTCTAGTCTACTCCCGTAGTCAGGAGGAGCATGCTCAGCATTTGAGTATTGTGTTGCAGAGATTGAGGGAGGAGAAGCTATATGCTAAATTCTCCAAGTGCGAGTTTTGGCTCGAGTCCGTAGCATTTCTGGGACATGTGGTGTCTCGTGATGGTATTCAGGTTGATCAGAAAAAGATAGAGGCGGTGTAGAGTTGGCCTAGACCGACCTCAGCTACAGAGATCGGGAGTTTTCTTGGCTTGGCGGGGTATTATCGCCGGTTTGTTCAGGGATTTTCATCCATTGCTTCTTCATTGACTAAATTGACCCGGAAGGGTGCACCATTCGTGTGGTCGGATGAGTGCGAGGAGAGCTTTCAGAAGCTCAAGACAGCTTTGACCACAGCTCCAGTGTTAGTATTGCCATCAGCTTCAGGTTCATATACTGTTTATTGTGATGCCTCGAGAGTGAGGATAGGTTGTGTGTTGATGCAGGAAGGTAAGGTAATTGCTTATGCTTCTCGGCAGTTGAAGCCACATGAGAAGAACTATCTTGTTCATGACTTGGAGCTAGCCGCCATTGTTCATGCATTGAAGATTTGGAGGCACTATTTGTACGGCGTGTCTTGTGAGGTGTATACCGACCATCGTAGTCTCCAGCACTTGTTCAAACAGAAAGACCTTAATTTGAGACAACGGAGATGGCTAGAGTTGCTGAAGGATTATGACATTACTATATTATATCATCCGGGGAAGGCCAATGTGGTGGCCGATGCTTTGAGCCGGAAGGCGGTTAGTATGGGGAGCTTGGCATATATTCCAGCTGAGGAGAGGCCATTTGCTTATGATGTTCAGGTGCTAGCCAATCGGCTAGTGAGGTTAGATATTTCGGAGCCCAGCAGGGTATTGGCTTGTGTTGTATCTCGGTCATCTCTATATGATCGTATTCGTGAGCACCAATATGATGATCCACATTTGGCTGTCCTGAGGGACAGAGTTCAGCATGATGATGCCAGAGATGTCACCATTGATAGTGACGGCGTATTGAGGATGCATGGCCGGATATGTGTGCCCAATGTTGATGGCCTTCGTGAGTTGATTCTGGAAGAGGCCCATAGCTCGCGGTATTCTATCCATCCAGGAGCCGCGAAGATGTATCAAGATTTGAAACAACACTATTGGTGGAGGAAGATGAAAATGGACATTGTCAGACATGTAGCACGGTGCCTCAACTGTCAGCAGGTTAAGTACGAGCACCAGAGGCCCGGTGGTGTATTTCAGCGCATTGCTATTCCTAAGTGGAAATGGGAGAGGATCACTATGGACTTTGTTACTGGACTTCCTCGGACGGCGAGGAAGTTTGATTCCGTATGGGTGATTGTGGATAGACTGACCAAGTCAGCTCACTTCATTCCAGTTAGTACTACCTACTCATCGGAGCGGTTGGCAGCGATCTTTATTCGAGAGATTGTTCGGTTGCATGGAGTTCCGGTGTCTATCATATCCGACAGGGGTACTCAGTTCACTTCTCAGTTTTGGAGAGCATTTCAGCGAGAGATGGGTACACGGGTTGAGTTGAGTACAGCATTTCACCCCCAGACAGACGGACAGTCTGAGCGTACTATTCGGATCTTGGAGGATATGTTGCGAGCTTGTGTGATTGATTTTGGTGGTTCGTGGGATGAGTTCCTACCACTTGCCGAGTTTGCCTACAACAACAGTTATCAGTCGAGTATTCAGATGGCCCCGTATGAGGCATTGTATGGCAGGCGGTGTAGATCCCCCGTGGGATGGTTTGAGCCTGGTGAGGTTAGATTGATAGGGACTGAGTTAGTCCAGGATGCTCTGGATAGAGCAAAGTTGATCCAGGAGAGGCTTCGTACAGCACAGTCTCGTCAGAAGAGTTATGCGGACCGTAGAGTTCGAGAGTTGTCTTTCATGGTTGGTGACAGAGTATTGTTGAAGGTTTCACCTATGAAGGGTGACATGAGGTTTGGGAAGAAAGGGAAGTTGAGTCCCAGATACATTGGTCCTTTTGAGATACTCAAGAGAGTTGGAGAGGTGGCATATGAGTTAGCCTTGCCGCCCAGCTTATCCAGCGTCCATCCAGTATTCCATGTGTCCATGCTCCGAAAGTACATTGGAGATCCGTCTCATGTATTAGATTTCAGTACCATTCAGCTTGATGGTGATCTATCCTATGATGTGGAGCCTATTGCTATTTTGGGACGGCAGGTGAGAAAATTGAGGTCTAAGGAGATTGCATCAGTTAAGGTTCAGTGGAGAGGTCGACCCGTGGAGGTGGCCACTTGGGAAATCGAGCGGGAGATGCGGAGCAGATATCCTCACTTGTTTGAGACTTCAGGTATGTTTCTTGACCCGCTCGAGGACGAGCGTTTGTTTAAGAGGGGAGAATGTGACGACCCGGCTCGTCGTCACGGGAATTACCACCTCGTTATGTTGTAATTTCATGTTTCATGCTTTTATATCAGTGTTAGAGTCTATCGGGTGATTTAGGAGTGATTTGGATTGAAAATGAGGCATATAGCCTTTTTGAAGGAGACTTGCATAAGGAAAGGTCAACCCAGAGTTGACTATTTGGTTAGAATGCTCGGAATCAGGTTCTGATGATTCGGTTAGTTCCGGGAGGTGATTTGTGACTTAAGGGAGCGATCGGAATTGAACTTGGAGGCTCGGTGTAGAAATAGGCTTGAATTGGCTAAGGTTGAATTTTGGCGAAATCCGAACGGTAGGTGAGATTTTGATCCGGGGGTCGGAATGGAATTCCGACAGTTGCAATAGCTTCGTTAGGTGATTTTGGATGTGCCTGCAAAATTTCAGGTCATTCGAACGTTGTTTAGTCGGGTTTTTGATTGAAAGTGTAATTCGGAATGTATTAAGGAATTTAGGCTTGAATTTGATGTGAATTATGGGTTTTGGTGTTATTAGACGTGTTTTGAGGATTGGAGCAAGTTGGAATAAGGTATTAAGATATGTTGGTGTGTTTGGCTGAGGTCCCGGGGGCCTCGGGGTGTTTTCGGATGGTTAAACGGGAGAAAAATGTGGAAAATTACAGACTTGTGTTCTGGTTCTATGGTTTTCGCTCCTGCGGGAATGGGGGCGTAGGAGCGAGTCTGTAGGAGCGGACAAGAATACGCAGAAGCGGGCTAGACCGCTGAAGCGGAGCCTGGTCCGCAGGAGTGGCTTCGCTGAAGCGGCTGGGCGATCGCAGAAGCGGTCCTGAGAGGCGATGGGGAGGTCCGCAGAAGCGAGTGGTTTGATCGCATAGGCGAGTCCGCTGAAGCGGACTCTTGGTCGCAGAAGCGGATCATTCCGCAGAAGCGGACTAATTTACGAAGAAGCGGATGCGCAGGGCGGTCCTTGGATCGCTGGTGCAAAAATGGCCAAAAGGGCCTGGGTTCACAGAAGCGACCAAAAGGTCGCAGAAGCGGTTCCGCAGGGCCGGAATTTTATCCGCAGAAGCGAAAATCGCTGTGAGTTAAGTGTATCAGAAGTTATAAAAATTTCAGAACATTTCACACATTTGGGTCTCGGCTTTAGAGGCGATTTGGGCGATTTTGAAGAGAAACTCAAGGGAAATCATCGGGTAATCAACTATGGACTTAAACTATGATTAGTATTGGTAATATTATGCAATTATATCATGAAAATGGAGGAATTTGGGGTAATTTATGGAGGATTTAGCCCTAGGCTTGAACTTTAGAAAATCAAGGTTTTGAATGGGCAAATGGAGTCCGAATTTGGTAAAATTGATATGCTTAGACTCGTATTGAGATGAGTGTTCCGAATATGTGACTTTCGTGATTTTTCGATAAGCGTACCGAAAGTCGGGTTTTGGCAACTTTGGGAATTTTGATGTAAATTGAGTTATATTGATTGGGTGTCGTCCCATTGGCCTAATTTGTTGTATTTCTACCGTATTTGATCAGATTCTACGCGTGCGGAGCTTGATTCTCGTGGCAAGGGCATTGCGGAGTAGTCGTCGTGCCGTATTGAGGTGAGTAATAGATGTGGGTGATGACCAGCGGGTTCGAAACCCCGGTATACCACTTTGTGACGCTGTATAGCGGCGAGACACGCACACTCTTGAGAGTGCGGGGTCGATCATGAACCGGAGACTATATATTAGTCCGACCTGTTGATACTGTATTATTGGCTATTCTCGAGCCGTTGAACCTCCTTCTAGGACGGTTGAGTATATTGTGGGCTGTGAGCCAGTTATTGGATCCCGCGAGGATCGTTATCATTATCTTATCATATAGACATGCTAGTTTACTACTAGTCCGCAGCTATTTTTGTTATTATGCTAATTCCAATCTCTGGAACTTGATATTACTGTTTTCCAACCTGAAAAATGATAAAAGAGTTTTCAAAAACTACTTTTGAGCCTGCGAGGCTGTATCTGCATATTAGCTGACTAGTAGTGGATCGGGCTGCGCGTCGCAGCGAGATATATGTTGGATCGGACTGCACGCCGCAGGAATATCTCTATGAGATGTGCTTGGGCTGTAGGAGCCCCTCCGGAGTCCGAACCCCCACAGTGAGCACGGGTACCCAAAATTGGAGTCGGGCTACGCGCCGTAGCGGTCATATCATGCATTGCATTGCATTTAGCTACATCTGCTAGCTGCTATGCTATTTATTTGTGACGACCCAAAGGGTCATCACTTATTTAATTAATCATTTCGAGCTTCTAAGGCCTTGAAAACCTCATTCTATGTTGCCTCGATTTACGTGCACGATCCGAGCATGTAGCCGGAAAGATTTTGTGATAGGAAATATGAATTCTATGAGAAATTTGGATAAAAATGATATTAATATTAATATGGTTGACTTCGGTCAACATTTTTGGTAAACGGATCCGGACCCGAGATTGGATGGTCCCGAGAGGTCCGTAGAAAAATATGGGACTTGGACATGCGTCCGGAGTCGAATTCCGAGGCCTAGAGCCCAAGTTATGAATTTTTATGTGAAATTGTTTTTGATGTAATTATTAAAGGAAATAAATTAATTGACCTTGGTATCGGGCTCGTATTTTGGTTCCGACGCCCGGTACAAGTCTTAAATATTATATATGTGATTTGCAAAGTTTGGTGACATTTGGATGTCGTTTGAGATGTTTTGGACCTTGAGTTCCAAGTTAAGAAGTTTTGAAAATCAAAAGTATGAAAATCATGAGTTTGAGGCTTGATTTGATTAAAACGAAGTGATATTGGCGATGTGATCGCACGAACAAGTCCATAATGTGTTTTTGAGGTTGTGTACATGTTTGGTTTGGAGCCCGGGGGGCTCGGGTAAAGATTTGATAGGCCGTTGGATCAAATTCTGAATTTTGAACTGCTGGTTTTTTTCACCCAGCTGTTGGCTTCGCAATTGCGAAGAATTTCTCGCAATTGCGAAGGGGACAATGTAAGGCAAGGCTCGCAAATGCGAACCTTGATCGCAAATGCGAAGCCAGCCTTGTTCGCAAATGCGAACAATTGTTCGCATTTGCGAAGGTCCCCAATGCTGCCTATGTTCGCAAATGCGAACAATAGTTCGCAAATGCGAACATTTCCCATACTGCCTTGGTTCGCAAATGCGAACCATTGTTCGCAAATGCGAACACTGCCTTATACATATGTTCGCAAATGCGAAGACCCCAGATTTGCCTTGGCTTCGCAAATGCGAACTTCCCAGCCTTAGCTTATTTTTCAAACTCCAGAAATTGGTCGGGGTTCGCAATTGCGAACCCATGTTCGCAAATGCGAACACAGAGACATAAAAAACACGAATTTCAGTCATTTCTTCACATTTTACAAAACCAAAACACCCATTTGCGATTCTTCAAGGATTTCTTCTTCATCAAAACGATTGTAAGTCACTTTTTACTTAATTCTTTCAATTCCTAGCATCATTAAACATGTTTTTCATTAAAAATCAATGATTTTCATGGTAGAATTCTTGTTTTTATTAGAAAATAGGGTTTTTCATAAATTGGGGAATCGGACCTCGAATTGAGGTCCAATTTTGAAACAAATCATATACATGAACTCGTGGGGGGATGGGTAACCGGATTTTTGTCCTAACCCCGAATTCCGACCATGTGGGCCCGGGGTTGAAATTCACTATTCCGGGCAGAATGTTGTAAAAGTTGTATTTGGTCTTAAGATAGTTTGTTGAGTAAAATTGATGATATTAAATCAATTGTGTATAGATACGGTTGGATTGGAGCCAAATTGAAAGAAAAGACATTTCCACGGATTGAATTGTTCATAAGCATTCGAGGTAAGTGTTTGTTCTATCCTAGCTTGAGGGAATAGGATTATATGCTATGTGTTATGTGATCGAGTGCGGTGTATGGGCTGTGGTGACGAGCATCCATACACTGGCGTCTAGTATGACCGTGAGTCGTTGAAAAATGATTATTTTGAGATATATTACAGATGAATTGTTATTGTTTTCCCTTGTTGGGACTTGTTGTGAAGATAATTATTGATTGCCCTTGATGGGACGGTTTATGAATTGTTGTTTCTTTCTTTGCCCTTAACTGTGATTGTTATTTGGGTGAGGAAGAGTGATAATGCACGAAGAGTGATACCGTGCCATGTTTATTTATTTATGCACGAAGGTTAATGCCGTGCCATGTTTATTTATTGATTATGCATGAAGGATCATGCCGTGCCCTCTATTATTGAACCATGTACGAAGGATCATGCCGTACTATGGATGTGAGGATGAGAGTAAAAGCACGAAGGGTGATGCCGTGTACTTTATTTGTTTATTTGGTGAGGATGAGAGTAAAAGCACGAAGGGTGATGCCGTGCAACTGCTTGCTATTTCTTGAATCGATATTACTTGTGTTTACATTATACTTTGTTTTTCCTTGTGAATTTATTAACTGTGGTTAATTGTTGAATTCTTCAAGATATTCCTTATTGTGTTAATACTTGATTATTTCCTATTATTTTGTGGTACATATATATATATTGAATTGCACAGGTTTATGTGAGTGTCTGGTCCTAGGCTTGTCACTACTTCGCCGGGATAGGCCGGGCACTTACCAGCACATGGGGTCGGTTGTGCTGATGCTACACTTCTGTGCGTTTTTGCACAGGTCCAGGTTACGATCAAGAGCAACAGCAGTAGTAAATTGATTGCGTGGGAGTTGATCACATTTGAGACCGAGGTAGCTTGCAGACGTCCGCAGGCCCGGCGTCTCTCTCTTTAATTATGTTATTATCTGTAGTCTCTTTGTTCCGAGACAAACAGAATTATGTTATATTTCCTTCAGACTTTTATGTGTAGTATTCCATAGTAGTTCGTGAGTTGGTGACTCCACGTCTTGGGTAGAGGATTTCAGTATGATTTTTACTTTGTATTTAGTTATTTCTATTTCGATAAAGTATTCCGCACTTATTTAATTACAATTGTGTTAAAAACAGGATAGTATGAATACACTGGCTTGCCTAGCTACCAAGAGTAGGCGCCATCACGATCCTGAAGTTGGGGGAAAATCCGGGTCGTGACAAGTTGGTATCAGAGCTCTAGGTTACATAGGTCTCACCACTCACGAACAAGCTTAGTAGAGTTTGAGAGGTAGGTACGGAGACGTCCGTACTTGTCCTCCAGAGTCTATTGAGTTAGGAAAGAGTCTCTCATTTGTTCTTTCTTGTCGTGCGACTTGTTCCTCAATTACCTGATTGAATTTCTATTCTGTCCTTTCGCAGATGGTAAGGACACGCGCTTCTTCGTCCGCTGACCAGCAGCCTGAGCCCCAGGCAGCTCCCGTGAGGGGCAGGGGCCAAGGCCGTATCAGAGGCCGTGGTAGGGGTAGAGCTCAGCCCCAGGCAGCTACCCGAGAGGTGGAGCCTCATATTGAGATTGACGAGGAGGTTCCGGTTCCAGCAGCTCCAGTGGGCCCAGCTCAGGTCCCAGGAGAGGCTTTATTTACCCCGGATCTCCGGGATGCTTTGGTCAGAATAGCGGGATTCATGGACAGCATTGCCAAAGCGGGTTTATTATCAGTTGCTCCAGCCACTTCTCAGGCTGGAGGAGGGGCCCGGACTCCTATTGCTCATACTCCGGAGCCAGTAGCTCCTCAGCCTCAGGCACCAGTAATTCAACCAGCTGTGGCCACTCAGTCAGGTACCACAGCTCATGCCGGCGATGGAGCGGCCATTACTTCCGATTCGTTATGGAGGCTTGATCGGTTCTCCAAGCTATTTACCACTACATTTAGTGGAGCCGCATCAGAGGATCCTCAGGACTTTTTATTCAGTTGCCATGAGATTCTCAAGACTATGGGGATCGTGGAGACAAACGGAGTTGACTTCTGTACCTTCAGACTTGCAGGATCCGCCAAGACTTGGTGGAGAGATTATTGCTTGACTCGACCAGCAGGGTCCCCAGCTTTATCATGGGACCAGTTTGCGGAACTATTTATGGAGAAGTTTCTCCTTGCTACTCAGCGGGATGTACTTCGGAGGCAGTTCGAGCGCCTCCATCAGGGCACTATGACAGTTACACAGTATGAGACGAGATTTATCGACTTGGCTCGTCATGCAGTGGTGATACTTCCCACGGAGCGGGAGAGGGTCCGCAGATTTATAGATGGGCTTAATCAGCCGATTAGACTCCAGATGGCTATGGGCGTGGGGAGTGACATATCATTTCGGGAGGCAGCCAATGCAGCACGCAGAGTTGAGATGGCTCTTGCTAGGGGAGGCGGTTATTCTTCAGATAAGAGGCCTCGTCATTCAGGCAGGTTTGGTGGTTCTTCCTCCGGTAGCAGAGAATCCTTTGATAGAGGCCAGTCCTCCAGGCCTTTTCATTCCGCCCTTCAGGCTTCACAGGGTGGATCAGGTGATCGTGGTTCTCGGGGGCATTATTCAGACCAGTCTCCTATTAATGCTCAGCCTCTTCAGAGTGTTCATGGAGGCCATTCGGGTCGTCAGGGCCAGCAGCCCTATCAGTCTAAGAGTTGCTACGGTTGTGGTGACCCAGGTCATTTTATCAGGAATTGCCCTATAGCAGCGGGCAACTCTCAGCAGCGAGGTCCTCGTCCTATGATTCAGGCCCCAGCTGACCCTCAGCCTGCCCAGCCAGCCAGAGGCGGGGGTAGAGATTATAGAGGTGGAGGTCGAGACCGTAGAGGTGGAGACCGTCCAGCCGAAGGTAGAGGTCAGCCAGTTGATGGTCGTCCTAGAGACGCAGTTCAGAGGGGAGGTGCAGATCCCCGATTCTATGCTTTACCAGCCAGGCCAGAGGCAGAGGCATCAGATGTCGTGATTACAGGTACTATTCTTGTGTGTGGCAGAGGTGCTTCAGTATTATTTGACCCCGGATCTACATATTCCTATGTGTCTTCCTACTTCGCACCGTATTTGGCCGTGCCCAGCTATGCTCTGGATATTCCAGTTTATGTGGCTACACCAGTGGGTGACTCCATTATAGTCGATCGGGTGCATCGTTCGTGCGTAGTTATATTTGGGGGTCTTGAGACCCGTGTTGATCTGTTGCTTTTGGATATGGTAGATTTTGATGTCATATTGGGGATGGACCGGTTGTCCCCATACCATGCTATTCTTGATTGTCATGCTAAGACGGTGACCTTAGCCTTGCCAGAATCACCCCGACTAGAGTGGAAGGGTACCTCAAGCCACTCCGTTCGCACTGTTATTTCCTATGTTAAGGCTCGACGTATGGTCGAGAAGGGGTGTCTAGCTTATTTGGCTTATGTTCGTGATTCCAGCGCAGAAGTTCCTTCCATTGAGTCGGTCCCTATTGCACGGGAGTTTCCGGAGGTTTTTCCTTCAGACCTGCCGGGCATGCCACCCGACAGGGATATTGATTTCTGTATTGATCTGGCACCGGGTACTCGGCCCATCTCTATTCCACCCTATCGTATGGCCCCGCCGGAACTAAAAGAGTTGAAAGATCAGTTGCAGGATCTTCTTGAGAAGGGCTTTTGTGCATAAAAACTAGTAGCTGTGGTGTCATGGTCCGAATAATGTGTTAGGAATGCGTAGAATTAATTTTTGGACCCTTGGTAGTGATTTAAGTTTCAAAAATGTAGAGAATTAATTTTTCCGAAAAATTGTCAAATGTGCGGTCAAGAATGCGACCGCAAACCTGACATGCGGACCGCATTCCGACCGCAAATCGTTCCAGAGAGTTTCTCAAAATCCGTCAAATGTGCGGTCGAAATTGCGATCGCATAGTGAATCTGCGATCCAATTTGCGACCGCAGATCGGGAATGCGGACCGCATAATGGCCGCATTTCGTAGCAGAGCTGGAGTAATTTTTGAGGCCATTTTGCGGTCACTTTGCGGACCGCATGTGTGTTCTGCGGTCGCATAGTGACCGCATATTTGACCCCGGCCCAGTTTTTGTAACATTTTGACCCGATCTCTTCTTTAATATAACACACCTCTTCTTCATTTTTATCATATCATCTCACCAAAAATTAGAGAGAGAAGAGAGGGTTTTTAGAGAGAGAAATCTTGCATCTTCAAGGATTGTTCCAATCATTTTAATTCCAAGGGATCCTAGGGCAAGGATTCAACTTCCCCAATATTTTCAAGGTAAAAACCCTAACTATTTTCTTTGATTTTCAGTTTTAATTGGGTAAAGAGAGATTTGCATATAATAGCTTTTAAAAATAGAATTTTTACACTCATGCATGATTATTGAACTTGATTTCTAGTAAAAAAAAGTGAGTAGAAGTAAGAGTCATCAAGAACAAGGTTGGCAAGAGTAAGATAGCTTGGGTAAGCATAAAGTAGGAAGTTAATGGAAGAAAACTCATCACCAGGTATGTATGGCTAATTTTGATTCTTGTGAAATCGCCCTTATGTGTAAAATTGTTTGGCATGTGTTGATTTGAGAAATTGTATGTGATTAATTGATGTTGTTGTTGGATATTCAAAGTTGTTGTTGAACTATGAGTGTTGTGGTAAGAAATATGAACCGAAAGGTAAATGAGAGTTGAATTGGGTAAAGAATTTGTGAATAATGATTATGATGGCCTATATGGCACCTTGTGGAAAAGAAATCGAAACACTTGAGAATTGGTTTATTGTGGAAAGAAATGAAACACTTGAATTATGGAAAATTGCTGAATATACATGTGTGAATATTCTTGAATGTGGAAACATTGTAACTTGGTTGTGATATTGGCTTGAGAAGTAATTGAGAACATGAAACAATGTGCAAGTTGCTTATTTGAACTTGTTGAAATTGTGTGTAGTACCTTATCTGCTGTTTGAAATTGTTGTGTTTTCAACTGTAAGGCGGGGTCGTGTCGCGCGCCGCGACGTGGTGAAATAAGGTGTGGGTTGGGGTGATAAGGGTGGCCGAGGTAATAAGGGTGGTCAGGGGCAATAAGGATGGAAAGCGATCGAAATCGCTATTAAAAATTGATACATAAATCAATAATGTGAAATTGTGAAAGGAGACAACAGGAGAGTTTGCAACCTGTGGGGCACTGATTGCCCCTTTGTTTGACTACTTGTGCTTTACGTGATTGATTGGTTATTGTTAAATTGGTTGGTTGTAGAAAGTGCTTTGTGTGAGAATTATTTGAAATGAGGAAAAATGTGGAAACATGGTTGGCCGGCTTAATTAATTGTTGATGTAATTTAATGGCTTGAGTTTACTTGGGACAAAGTTTGTCCATACATACCAGTACAATTCAAGTGTACTGACGTCCCTTTTGCCGGGGGCGCTACATTCGTGTCATGATTGTAGGTGGATCGGTAGCAGGCACTTCAGCTCATCGGCAGTAGTATCCTTCTCCTTCCACTGCCCGTTTTGGTGAGCCACTTTCTTCCTCGGGGCCTTGTGTGGTTCATGCCACTCGGTTTAGATTTCATTTTGGTTTTGTAAGGTATAGCCGGAGCCTTGTTACCGGCAAGTATTGTATTTCCCTTTTGTATCCTAGAGGCTCCGTAGACATGTAAACTGTGGGATTGTGGCCTATGTATATGTATGGGGCGTTGTAAATATAAATTATGAACTTGTTAGTAAATAAATCACATGGTTATGTTTATGCATTGTGAAATCAGTCATTGTTGGTAAGATATTTTGGTTAATGAGTAACAGTCAACACAGGGGTAACGCATGGGAATGGAAGGCACCCAGGTCCGCTTGACTGGGGCAACCCGGTCAAGCGCCGGTCATGTCCCTCGATTTGGGGCGTGACAAACTTGGTATCAGAGCGTATGGTTTTTAAAGTGTCCTAGGATGTCTCGGAGCCGTGTCTAGTAGTGCCCTTCTTATAGGTGTGTTGTCGACCACATCATATAAGTAGGGGGCTGCACGGACATTTAGGAATATTACCCTTCTTCATCACTCCAAATCGTGCGATAAAGCTTGACTATAAGATTGTTTTGTAACCCGTGCATTGGGATTCAAGGTAAGTTTAAATGCTCTTTCGTCTATTTTATGTAGTGTTGTCATATGTCATGACCAATGGGAAAAGACATGGGTGTTATGGAGATTGCACATGTATCTTGTTGAATAAACTGTATGAATATATATAGTATAAGTACATAGTACTACAAGTATACTTTATTTGGGGAAAGGATTAGAAGTGATTACCCGCACGAAGAGGCATTGATTTGATGATTGATATGTAAGCTTAAATAGCAAGCGTGGTTAGTGCAAGAAGTATATAATTGATCGTAAGGTGTGAAAGAATATTGGTTATATAAGCACGTGATATATGAGATAATGACTAAGAGATTAATGGGGAGAGTGTAAGTCTCTCATATGAGGTAAAAAGTTATGAAATGAGACTCAATTGGACCCTAGGTGAGAAGACCCTTGTCTTACGAACATTATAAGGACCCAGAAATGTACGAAGTTGCGTTACACTCATAAAGGATATGCGTGGGGACTTGGAATCCCATACCTACGTGGCTGAATAGGAGAAGGGAACTTATGAGATCAATACTATGGTGACTTAAATTTTTCTAATGGCCGAGTATATATATAAGAGGTATAGATATATGAGGCATATGTTCCTAAAGTTTCTACACTCAAGACTTGTGTCAAGATCCAGGATATTTTCCCCATGTGGGAGAGGGAGGACCATCGTGAGGCTACTTAAATACAATGAAACAAGAGCGAGACCATGTAGCTATGATATTTGAATATTTTGGTAAAGACATGTGTGGTCTAGAAAAGAGATTAAGGAATGTAAATTCTTCACGCATGGCAATATGACTGATGGGGTCAACGATTCTAGAAAATAAGAGTATGTTTGTAAAGAGACTTTTACTTGTCATAAGGTCGGGAGAAATGGGACCCAAGGAGGTACCATATGTCAAATGTGAACGATTGTGAGTTCCTAGAATGGGCTAATCATAGATTTGTGATTTAAACAAAGTTTCGGGATACTAAGAAAGCCAAAACGAGTGGGAGAAATGAATGTGTTGCCACGACAACCCAAGATGGTAATTGGGGCTTGATAGAGAGCCTCTAAAGAGCCTTACAAATAGATAAGTGTTAAGTGATGTTCAGACGAACACTCCTTGCTACATATGTCCCAATAAGAGTTAAGAGGTGAGCTGGATGGAATGCCTAAGGTAAGAGACCACGTAATATATGGAAGAGTGCGTGGCTATTCACTAACTAGGAAGAATGAGGTGAGAAGAAATGGTGAGAAAACCTTTAAATTGAGATGGTCATGGTTATTTAAAACAATTTTTGCATCAGAATGGTGGACTCACTTAGGGCACAAGTGTTAATAAAGGTTATGAGGGATTAACCGCAATGCAACGGACATGGGTGACACCGAATATCGACTAAAGGGGTCTAGAGATAGTTCATGTCTACACACAATGGGAAGCGAGGTTATCGTTGGTGAGGTTGTGGTACTGTAAAATGATTAAACAAGACATAATGATTTTTCAAGTTCACAGGAGGCAGACAGATGTGTGGAACAAGAAAGCTATTAATTATGCACTATCCGCAAATCAAGATGGGAATGAAAGGTTCAGAATAGATTGAAAGAGGAGGAACACTCGTGACGGAGTAGACGTGTTTAGCATGGTAACTCTTAAGCGGCAATATCAGGGAACTTTATTGGTAACTATAACATGGGGAATAAGGCGAGTTACTCATCCGAGATAGAATCAAGTGGACTAAGCCTTACACTTAAGAGTAAAACCAAAAGTTGTTGTTGAAGGATTGAGGAGGATTTAAAGTATCAGAGAATACCCTTCTCAGGATAATGACCCTTCCTAAGTCATATGCATATAAAGGTTGTTGATATACGTTTTGAGAGGTGTTTAACCGTAATGAGGGATGGTAGGAAATTTCACAGGGGAAGTAGTGCAGTTTCTTAAAGTCTATAATGCACATATGGGGAGAAGAGGTTGGTTAAGAAAAGTTAGAGCACAATGCTACTTTACATTCGATACAATGCCGTGCAAGTTAGTGTTATTCGGGGTATATGTGCAAGTTAGCCAGTGCTATTCATTTGAGATAGGGGGTCATATGAGAAAACTCACTCAGTAATGCCTTTTGTTAAGAATCGTAAGAGTTAGTAGAAATGGTTCAGATGGGGTCGTAACTATATCAAGGAAATTATAGTAGAACTAAATTCGTAGAAGGTCTTATGTAAGAGGGATATAATAAAGATGTTCCACTAATGATGTAAAGTGTTAAGGTGATAGTTATGCCTCCAGGGTTGGTTTGGGGTGTGTGTTAATGCAACACAGAAAGGTTATAGCGTATGCTTCGAGATAACTCAAAAAAAAAAAAAAAAAAAAAAAAAAATCACGAGAAGAATTATCCGACACATGATTTGGAGCTCATGGCAGTTGTGTTTGCTTTGAAATATGGCGGTATTTTCTTTATAGGGTTCGTGTAGATGTGTTTTCAGACCACAAGAGCCTCCAGTATTTGTTCAAGCAGAAGGAGCTAAATCTAAGACGGCGGCGGTGGTTAGAATTACTCAAGGACTATGATATGGACATATTGTACCATCCAGGGAAGGCAAATGTGGTAGCCGACGCTCTTAGTCGAAAATCCATGAGTAGTTTGGCTCATTTGGGTGTGGATCAGAGACACCTGGCTCGAGAGGTTTACCAATTAGCCAGTTTGGGGGTTCGTAGCTCGGCGTCAGACGAGGGGGATATTTTGGTGTATAATGGAGTAGAATCATCATTGGTCGCGGAAATCAAGGAAAAACAGTTCATGGATCCAGCATTGGTTCGGGTGAAGGAAGCAGTCATGAATGACAAGACCTCAGCATTTGTACTCGGCAGCGAAGATGGTGTATTGCGGTGTCAAGATAGGCTATGTGTTCCGGATGTGGACGAGCTTCGGGAAAGAGTGATGGCAGAGGCTCATACTTCCAGGTATTCTGTGCACCCTGGTTCAACGAAAATGTATCACGATCTCAAGGAGATTTATTGGTGGAACGGTATGAAAAGGGATATAGCAAGCTTTGTAGCTAAATGTCCGAACTGTCAACAGGTGAAGGCCGAGCATCAACGGCCTGGAGGATTAACTCAGCTTATAGAAATACCAAGGTGGAAATGGGAGATGATCAATATGGATTTCGTGGTAGGGTTACCTCGCACTCGGCGAAAGTTCGACTCAATATGGGTGATAGTGGATCGACTCACCAAATCAGCTCACTTCCTGCCTGTCAAGTCCACTGATACTGCAGAGCAAGAGCAATATGCAAGATTGAACATCAAGGAGATAGTAAAACTTCATGGCACTCCACTTTCTATCATCTCGGATCGTGGGGCTCAGTTCACAGCTAACTTTTGGAAGAAGTTTCAGCAAGGTTTGGGAACTCAGGTGAATCTCAGCACAGCTTTCCATCCACAGACCGATGGACAGGCCGAGCGGACCATTCGGACGCTTGAAGATATGTTGCGGGCTTGTGTCTTAGATTTTAAAGGTAATTGGGATGAACACTTGCCACTGATAGAATTTGCTTACAATAACAGCTATCATGCTAGCATTCAAATGGCCCCGTTTGAGGCATTGTACGGGAGAAGATGTAGATCGCCAATCGGGTGGTTTGAGGTAGGTGAAGCGGAATTGCTAGGGCCGGATATGGTGTACGAAGCTATGGAAAAGGTCAAGGTTATTCAGGAGAGAATGAAAACAGCACAGAGTCGTCAAAAGTCCTATGCGGACGTTCGTCGAAGGGATTTGGAGTTTCAAGTCGATGATTGGGTGTTCTTGAGGGTATCTCCTATGAAGGGAGTCATGCGATTCGGAAAGAAAGGGAAATTGAGTCCTAGGTATGTCGGGCCATATCGGATCGTTCAAAGGATTGGTCAAGTGCTTATAGGCTAGAGTTGCCTCCTGAGATGTCATCGGTGCATCCGGTATTCCATGTGTCCATGTTGAAGAAAGTGATTGGAGATCCATCCACCATCATGCCAGTCGAAGCTATAGAGGTTAATGAAGATTTGTCATATGAAGAAGTTCCGGTTGCCATTCTTGATAGGCAAGTCCGTAAGTTGAGAAATAAGGAAGTTGCCTCTGTTAAAGTATTGTGGCGAAGTCAACAAGTTGAGGAGGCCACATGGGAAGCAGAAAAAAAAAAGAGATGAAAGAAAAGTACCCCCATTTGTTTGATCAAGCCTAGAAGAAATTAGGTGACCCTTCTACTCCTAGTAATTGTCATTTTGTCCAAGTCGTTTCTCTCTTAGTGTTAGTAAAGTCTCCTTCATTTTGTAATGAATTTAATGTGTTGTCACATTGGTTCATTTGAGCCTTTCTTGATAAATGGAAGCCTTAGAAAGATTCGCGTGTTAAATAAACAACTAATAGTAAGTATAGATTGGTAATGGTTTGTTAAGTGTACATGGTGTGTTAAAATGGTTGAATAAGATAAGAATTCATTGAAGTGACTAGTTTATGTGCAATTGTAACAATGTGATAGAATATGTGCATTCGTTGAGGTAAGAAAGTGTATACCAGTTGTGAAAAGTGTTGTAGTTGTATATTGTTGTTTGGTAATGTGTTTCGGGGGCCCTCTGACAGGTGGATATGTCCATAATACAAAGGAAACTCTGGCGAAATTTTTCTAAAATATAAGAGTTAGTCAAAATTTTGATGGTTGCATATCATGTCTTTCAAAAACCAACTCATTTATTTCAAAATCCTCATTCGAGGACGAATGATCTTAAGGGGGGAGGATGTAAGGCCCCGTAAAATTTTTTGTGCATAAAAACTAGTAGCTGTGGTGTCATGGTCCGAATAATGTGTTAGGAATGCGTAGAATTAATTTTTGGACCCTTGGTAGTGATTTAAGTTTCAAAAATGTAGAGAATTAATTTTTCCGAAAAATTGTCAAATGTGCGGTCAAGAATGCGACCGCAAACCTGACATGCGGACCGCATTCTGACCGCAAATCGTTCCAGAGAAGTTGCCCAAAATCGTGTCAATAATGCGGTCGAAATTGCGATCGCATAGTGAATCTGCGGTCCAATTTGCGACCGCAGATCAGGAATGCGGACCGCATAATGGCCGCATTTCGTAGCAGAGCTGGAGTAATTTTTGAGGCCATTTTGCGGTCACTTTGCGGACCGCATGTGTGTTCTGCGGTCGCATAGTGACCGCATATTTGACCCCGGCCCGATTTTTGTAACATTTTGACCCGATCTCTTCTTTAATATAACACACCTCTTCTTCATTTTTATCATATCATCTCACCAAAAATTAGAGAGAGAAGAGAGGGTTTTTAGAGAGAGAAATCTTGCATCTTCAAGGATTGTTCCAATCATTTTAATTCCAAGGGATCCTAGGGCAAGGATTCAACTTCCCCAATATTTTCAAGGTAAAAACCCTAACTATTTTCTTTGATTTTCAGTTTTAATTGGGTAAAGAGAGATTTGCATATAATAGCTTTTAAAAATAGAATTTTTACACTCATGCATGATTATTGAACTTGATTTCTAGTAAAAAGAAGTGAGTAGAAGTAAGAGTCATCAAGAACAAGGTTGGCAAGAGTAAGATAGCTTGGGTAAGCATAAAGTAGGAAGTTAATGGAAGAAAACTCATCACCAGGTATGTATGGCTAATTTTGATTCTTGTGAAATCGCCCTTATGTGTAAAATTGTTTGGCATGTGTTGATTTGAGAAATTGTATGTGATTAATTGATGTTGTTGTTGGATATTCAAAGTTGTTGTTGAACTATGAGTGTTGTGGTAAGAAATATGAACCGAAAGGTAAATGAGAGTTGAATTGGGTAAAGAATTTGTGAATAATGATTATGATGGCCTATATGGCACCTTGTGGAAAAGAAATCGAAACACTTGAGAATTGGTTTATTGTGGAAAGAAATGAAACACTTGAATTATGGAAAATTGCTGAATATACATGTGTGAATATTCTTGAATGTGGAAACATTGTAACTTGGTTGTGATATTGGCTTGAGAAGTAATTGAGAACATGAAACAATGTGCAAGTTGCTTATTTGAACTTGTTGAAATTGTGTGTAGTACCTTATCTCTGCTGTTTGAAATTGTTGTGTTTTCAACTGTAAGGCGGGGTCGTGTCGCGCGCCGCGACGTGGTGAAATAAGGTGTGGGTTGGGGTGATAAGGGTGGCCGAGGTAATAAGGGTGGTCAGGGGCAATAAGGATGGAAAGCGATCGAAATCGCTATTAAAAATTGATACATAAATCAATAATGTGAAATTGTGAAAGGAGACGGCAGGAGAGTTTGCAACCTGTGGGGCACTGATTGCCCTTTGTTTGACTACTTGTGCTTTACGTGATTGATTGGTTATTGTTAAATTGGTTGGTTGTAGAAAGTGCTTTGTGTGAGAATTATTTGAAATGAGGAAAAATGTGGAAACATGGTTGGTTGGCTTAATTAATTGTTGATGTAATTTAATGGCTTGAGTTTACTTGGGACAAAGTTTGTCCATACATACCAGTACAATTCAAGTGTACTGACGTCCCTTTTGCCGGGGGCGCTACATTCGTGTCATGATTGTAGGTGGATCAGTAGCAGGCACTTCAGCTCATCGGCGGTAGTATCCTTCTCCTTCCACTGCCCGTTTTGGTGAGCCCCTTTCTTCCTCGGGGCCTTGTGTGGTTCATGCCACTCGGTTTAGATTTCATTTTGGTTTTGTAAGGTATAGCCGGAGCCTTGTTACCGGCAAGTATTGTATTTCCCTTTTGTATCCTAGAGGCTCCGTAGACATGTAAACTGTGGGATTGTGGCCTATGTATATGTATGGGGCGTTGTAAATATAAATTATGAACTTGTTAGTAAATAAATCACATGGTTATGTTTATGCATTGTGAAATCAGTCATTGTTGGTAAGATATTTTGGTTAATGAGTAACAGTCAACACAGGGGTAACGCGTGGGAATGAAAGGCACCCAGGTCCGCTTGACTGGGGCAACCCGGTCAGGTGCCGGTCATGTCCCTCGATTTGGGGCGTGACAAACTTGGTATGAGAAGGGCTTTATCAGGCCCAGTGTTTCCCCCTGGGGAGCACCTGTGTTATTTGTAAAGAAGAAGGATAGCTCGATGCGGATGTGTATTGATTACCGGCAGTTAAACAAGGTGACTATCAAAAATAAATATCCACTGCCGAGGATTGATGATTTGTTTGACCAGCTCCGGGGAGCGAGGGTATTCTCTAAGATAGACTTGAGGTCAGGCTACCATCAGCTGAAGATCAGGGCGGCTGACATTCCTAAGACAGCCTTTCGCTCTAGATATGTGCATTATGAGTTCTTGGTCATGTCCTTCGGGTTGACCAATGCCCCAGCAGCATTCATGGAGTTGATGAATCGGGTATTCAGGCCTTACTTAGATCTGTTCGTGATAGTCTTCATAGATGACATCCTGGTGTACTCCCGCAGCCAGGAAGAGCACGAGCAGCACCTCAGAGTGGTTCTTCAGACTCTGAAAGATAATTAGCTATATGCCAAATTTTCTAAATGTGAGTTCTGGCTGAGTTCGGTAGCATTTCTGGGTCACATTGTATCGGTGGAAGGTATTCGGGTAGACCCAAAGAAGATTGAGGCGGTCTAGAATTGGCCTCGACCAGCTTCAGTGACTGAGATCCGGAGTTTCTTGGGATTAGCGAGTTACTACCGTCGTTTTGTAGAGGAGTTTTCTTCTATTGCAGGCCCCGATGACCAGGTTGACCGAGAAGGGTGTCCAATTCCAGTGGTCAGAGAAATGTGAGGCGAGCTTTCGAAGCTCAAGACAGCCTTGACCACCGCACCGGTGTTGATACTACCTACGGGTACAGGGCCTTATACAGTTTATTGTGACGCCTCTCGGAAATGGGAGCGGATCACTATGGACTTCGTTACCGGACTTCCTTTGACTCGGAGGAAATTTGATGCTATTTGGGTCATTGTTGATAGGCCGACCAAATCAGCACACTTTATTCCAATATCTATCTCCTACTCGTCGGAGAGGTTAGCGGAGGTTTACATTAGGGAGATTGTTCGTCTCCATGGGGTGCCGGTATCTATTATCTCCGATCGGGGAACGCAGTTTACCTCGCGGTTCCGGAGAGCGGTCCAGCGAGGAGTTAGGCACCCGAGTTCGGTTGAGTACGGCATTTCATCCTCGGACGGATGGCCGGTCAGAGAGGACTATTCGGATTCTCGAGGACATGCTACGAGCCCGTGTTATTTATTTCGGAGGCTCGTGGGACCGGTTTCTACCATTAGCGAGTTCGCCTACAATAACAGCTACCAATCTAGCATCCGGATGGCTCCGTATGAGGCGTTGTATGGTAGGCGATGTCGATCACCAGTTGGATGGTTTGAACCGGGAGAGGCTCGGTTGTTGGGTACGGACTTAGTTCAGGAGGCCTTGGATAAGGTCAAGACTATTCAGGAGAGATTGCGTTCAGCTCAGTCCAGGCAGAAGACTTATGCGGATCGTAAGGTTCGAGATGTAGACTTCATGGTTGGTGAACGAGTATTGCTCCGGGTGTCGCCTATGAAGGGCGTGATGAGGTTTGGGAAGAAGGGCAAGCTCAGCCCTAGGTATATTGGTCCATTTGAGATTCTAGACAGAGTGGGAGGGGTGGCTTACAAATTAGCTTTGCCGCCTAGCTTATCGGCCGTGCATCCGAGTTTTTCACGTATCTATGCTTCGGAGATACCACGGCGATCCCACACATGTGTTAGACTTCGATACATTGTCCAATTGGACAATGATCTATCTTACGAGGAGGAGCCGGTGGCTATTCTAGACCGGCAGGTTCGACAGCTGAGGTCGAAGAGTTATCCTTCTGTGCGTGTTCAGTGGAGAGGTCAGCCTCCTGAGGCATCGACCTGGGAGTCCGAGTCTGATATGCGGAGCCACTACCCACACTGGTTTCCTGACTCAGGTACTTCTTTCTTTTGTCCGTTCGCGGACGAACGGTTGTTTTAGAGGTGGAGATTGTGACGACCCAAAGGGTCATCACTTATTTAATTAATCATTTCGAGCTTCTAAGGCCTTGAAAACCTCATTCTATGTTGCCTCGATTTATGTGCACGATCCGAGCATATAGCCGGAAAGATTTTGTGATAGGAAATATGAATTCTATGAGAAATTTGGATAAAAATGATATTAATATTGATATGGTTGACTTCGGTCAACATTTTTGGTAAACGGATCCGGACTCGAGATTGGATGGTCCCGAGAGGTCCGTAGAAAAATATGGGACTTGGACATGCGTCCGGAGTCGAATTCTGAGGCCTAGAGCCCAAGTTATGAATTTTTATGTGAAATTGTTTTTGATGTAATTATTAAAGGAAATAAATTAATTGACCTTGGTATCGGGATCGTATTTTGGTTCCGACGCCCGGTACAAGTCTTAAATATTATATATGTGATTTCTGTAAAGTTTGGTGACATTTGGATGTCGTTTGAGATGTTTTGGACCTTGAGTTCCAAGTTAAGAAGTTTTGAAAATCAAAAGTATGAAAATCATGAGTTTGAGGCTTGATTTGATTAAAACGAAGTGATATTGGCGATGTGATCGCACGAACAAGTCCATAATGTGTTTTTGAGGTTGTGTACATGTTTGGTTTGGAGCCCGGGGGGCTCGGGTAAAGATTTGATAGGCCGTTGGATGAAATTCTGAATTTTGAACTGCTGTTTTTTTCACCCAGCTGTTGGCTTCGCAATTGCGAAGAATTTCTCGCAATTGCGAAGGGGACAATGTAAGGCAAGGCTCGCAAATGCGAACCTTGATCGCAAATGCGAAGCCAGCCTTGTTCGCAAATGTGAGCAATTGTTCGCATTTACGAAGGTCCCCAGTGCTACCTATGTTCGCAAATGCGAACAATAGTTCGCAAATGCGAACATTTCCCATACTGCCTTGGTTCGCAAATGCGAACCATTGTTCGCAAATGCGAACACTGCCTAATGCGAACATCCCTTTGTCTGCCAGTGTTCGCAAATGCGAACAAATGTTCGCAAATGCGAACAAATGTTCGCAAATGCGAACTTCCCAACCTTAGCTTATTTTTCAAACTCCGGAAATTGGTCGGGGTTCGCAATTGCGAACCCATGTTCGCAAATGCGAACACGGAGACCTGAAAAACACGAATTTCAGTCATTTCTTCACATTTTACAAAACCAAAACACCCATTTGCGATTCTTCAAGGATTTCTTCTTCATCAAAACGATTGTAAGTCACTTTTTACTTAATTCTTTCAATTCCTAGCATCATTAAACATGTTTTTCATTAAAAATCAATGATTTTCATGGTAGAATTCTTGTTTTTATTAGAAAATAGGGTTTTTCATAAATTGGGGAATTGGACCTCGAATTGAGGTCCGATTTTGAAACAAATCATATACATGAACTCGTGGGGGATGGGTAACCGGATTTTGGTCCTAACCCCGAATTCCGACCATGTGGGCCCGGGGTTGAAATTCACTATTCATGGGCAGAATGTTGTAAAAGTTGTATTTGGTCTTAAGAATTAGTTTGTTGAGTAAAATTGATGATATTAAATCAATTGTGTATAGATACGGTTGGATTGGAGCCAAATTGAAAGAAAAGACATTTCCACGGATTGAATTGTTCATAAGCATTCGAGGTAAGTGTTTGTTCTATCCTAGCTTGAGGGAATAGGATTATGTGCTATGTGTTATGTGATCGAGTGCGGTGTATGGGCTGTGGTGACGAGCATCCATACACCGGCATCTAGTATGACCGTGAGTCGTTGAAAAATTATTATTTTGAGATATATTACAGATGAATTGTTATTGTTCTCCCTTGTTGGGACTTGTTGTGAAGATAATTATTGATTGCCCTTGATGGGACGGTTTATGAATTGCTGTTTCTTTCTTTGCCCTTAACTGTGATTGTTATTTGGGTGAGGAAGAGTGATAATGCACGAAGGGTGATGCCGTGCCATCGTTATTTATTTATGCACGAAGGTTAATGCCGTTCCATGTTTATTTATTGATTATGCACGAAGGATCATGCCGTGCCCTGTTATTGAACCATGTACGAAGGATCATGCCGTACTATGGATGTGAGGATTAGAGTAAAAGCACGAAGGGTGATGCCGTGTACTTTATTTGTTTATTTGGTGAGGATGAGAGTAAAAGCACGAAGGGTGATGCCATGCAACTGCTTGCTATTTCTTGAATCGATATTACTTGTGTTTACATTATACTTTGTTTTTCCTTGTGAATTTATTAACTGTGGTTAATTGTTGAATTCTTCAAGATATTCCTTATTGTGTTAATACTTGATTATTTCCTGTTATTTTGTGGTACACATATATATATTGAATTGCACAGGTTTATGTGAGTGTCTGGTCCTAGGCTTGTCACTACTTCGCCGGGATAGGCCAGGACACTTACCAGCACATGGGGTCGGTTGTGCTGATGCTACACTTCTGTGCGTTTTTGCACAGGTCCAGGTTACGATCAAGAGCAGCAGCAGCAGCAATAAATTGATTGCGTGGGAGTTGATCACATTTGAGACCGAGGTAGCTTGCAGACGTCCGCAGGCCCGACGTCTCTCTCTTTAATTATGTTATTATCTGTAGTCTCTTTGTTCCGAGACAAACAGAATTATGTTATATTTCCTTCAGACTTATTCCATAGTAGTTCGTGAGTTGGTGACTCCACGTCTTGGGTAGAGGATTTCAGTATGATTTTCACTTTGTATTTAGTTATTTCTATTTCGATAAAGTATTCCGCACTTATTTAATTACAATTATGTTAAAAAAAGGATAGTATGAATACAGTGGCTTGCCTAGCTACCACGAGTAGGCGCCATCACGATCCTGAAGTTGGGGGAAAATCCGGGTCGTGACATTATTGGTATTTGTTGGTACAGGTACAGTGAATATTGATTCTATGACAGGGTAGCTGATTATAGTTTTACATAGTGCTTTATTGCGGATTTCTTATCTGCGCTGTCTTACCCTTGTTTATTACCACTGAGTCTGGCAGTACTCATTTTACTCCCTGCACCTTGTGTGCGGATCCAGGTACCTCTCAGCAGTGATCCAGTAGCTGTGCGAGGTGACATCTGTGGGATATACGAGGTAGCTGCAGAGTCCGCAGGACCCGATATTCCTTCCTACTGTCTTTTGATTTTGTATTGACATTTCTTTCCGCACTTGGTATCTTGTAAACCGTTATACACTCATGTTCAGTAGAGGCTCATGACTCTTGACCCTTCGGTCTATGGGAGTTAGTATATTTTGGGACTTGGTCTCCCCGCTGTTGGTATAAATATTACTATTGTTTCATATTTTGAAATGCTTAAATGGGTTAAAGAGAGCTTCTAGCTCCGTTGTGGATATTGATTGGTCAGGCTGGCTTAGCAATGTGCTGGGCGCCATCACGCCCGGATTTGGGGTCGTGACAGATCTGTTTTGGGGGGTTTTGATGGAGAAGAAGGAAAAGAAGAAGGAAAAGAAGAGAGGAGGGATTAGAGAGGCCGGCGATCACCGTGGAGGGTGGTGGCCGCCATGGCCAGCTAGGGTTTCACAGAGGCCGGAGACGAAGAAGAGGAGAGAAGAGAGGGGGCTTGGGGGCGGCTAGGTCCTAGGGCGTATGTAAAATGGCCAAAAATCTTCAGACCAAAGTCTTAAATAGGCCGGTCATCCGAGGTGATCTGGGCCGTCCAAATGATGGAGATCAACGGCCCTCAGCGACGTTACTAAAACGACGCCGTGTCGTTACTTATGAGACCCAGGCCATTGACCGTCAGATCATTCTAAGCGGACGGTTGAGATTTGATCTCACATTTAATTAATTAAAAACTACTCCGCTAATTAATGGGGCCGTTGGATCAAACATGACGGACGGTTGAGATTGCATCTCCTTGGGATCAGACGGGCCAAACTCTTGGGCCAATTCACTGGGCTAAGCAAATGGGTTTTAATTGGCCCAGTTTTATTAAGCCTATATGTATTTTGTATTTTTCGGTATTTTAATTATTTTTATGTATTTTCTTTTGTATTTTTTTTATTTTGTTTTATGGAATATTATAAAACCTAATTTCCTACTTACTCTAATTATTTAGTATTTTTTGGCAATTTTCTACTATGTTTCCTAATTTTTCACTATTTAAAACTATTTTTTGCTATTTTTCTTCTTAAAACTAATTAATTAAAAAAAAGTAATGACCTAGCCTATTTTTTTTTGATTTTTTCTAATTTCTAATTATTCAAACACACAAAGTATAGCTAATTTAACACAAGCATGTAATTGCACTCAAAAACATTTTTATTTTAATTTTGGAATTGTTTGCCCGGTGCAAAAATCATGTGCTCACAATGAGTTGCATACAATATCAGTATCGTGGCCATTCGTCGCCTGGGGCATGGATGTCATCGACCCAATAGAACCCGCATCATCTAATGGGCACAGGTTTATCTTGGTAGCAATTGATTATGCCACTAAATGGGTGGAAGCGAAGACATTTAAAGGAGTAACAAAGAATGCGGTAGTGGATTTTGTACATATAAGCATTATTTGTCGCTTTGGAATTCCTAAAGTGATTATCACGGACAATGGAGCAAATCTTAATAGTCACGTCATGGCAGAGGCATGTCAAAAGTTCAAAATCTTGCATCGTAACTCTACACCTTATCGGCCTAAAGCAAATGGAGCGATTGAGGCTGAAAATAAGAACATTAAGAAGATTCTCAGGAAAATGGTGGAAGAGTCAACACAGTGGCATGAAAAATTACCATTTGCTCTCATGGGTTATCGTACTACTGTACGTACTTCAATTGGTGCAACCCCTTACTCATTGGTGTACGGAACGGAGGCAGTAATACCTGTAGAGATTGAAATGCCTTCCTTTCGGATCATACCTGAGGCTGAAATCGATGATGATGAATGGGTAAAATCCCGGCTAGAGCAATTGATCTTGATAGATGAAATATGGTTAGCAGCAGTATGCCACTGACAGTTGTACCTACGAAGGATGGCCAGAGCATATAACAAGAAACTACATCCATGGAAATTCGAAGTTGGACAGTTGGTGCTAGGACGTATTTTACCACTTTGGGCCGAAGCAAAAGGAAAGTTTGCACCTAATTGGAAAAGGCCATTCATGGTATCCCGGGTATTGTCCAACAGAGCTTTATATCTAACAGATGTGGAAGGGAAATATGTAGAGACTGCTACCAACTCCGATGTAGTCAAGAGATATTATGTATGATTCCATTTTCATATGTATAATTGTATTTGTCATGATTTTGAAATTGAAATGATGAAGGCATTTTATTCTTCTATCCAAACACTTTACACAATGCTGCCTCCTTTGAGCCTTATTATATTATTCTTTCATACCCTTATCTCGAAATCAATTATAAACAATAAAATGAAAGAGAATGAAGAAAAATGAAAAAAAAAAATTGATGATGAAAAAAAAAAGGAAAATATACAAAAGAAAAAACGGGAAAAAGTCAATGACGAAGATACCTTAGGGTACGAACTATGTTTGACTTGATCCCGAAAGGGTACATAGGCGGCCTCAAAGAGGTTCAGTCACGATAGAAATAAAATCCAAGATTTCCAAAAAAATTAAAACTGGAGTAGAAGTTATGTTTTATGATTCCGAGAGTTGTAATGATTTTGAACCCTCATTTAAATTTTGAGCCTATATACCTTTCTTTCTAAACCCACCCAAAAGCCACATTATGGTCCAAAGAAAGACCTTCTGATTGATTTCAAGAAAATGACGATACAACAGGAATAAAGAGAAACATATCATGGACAATACCTGGAAGTTTGGAAAGAGAAAAAATAAATAAATGAGAGAGTCTTATTGGTAAAAACCCTTACGGGCACCATAAGGCGAATGTGAGTTGAGAGAAAAATAAATGAGAGAGTCTTATTGATGAAAACCCTAACGGGCACCATAAGGCGAATGTGAGGTGAGAGAAAAAATAAAAATGAGAGAGTCTTATAGGTGAAAACCTTCACATGCACCATAAGGCGAATGTGAGGAATGATCTGATGAAAGGAAAATGGCAAAATAAGAAAGGTATGGGTTGATGGAAAATTGGAATTTAAGTCAGCCATGATTTGATTGGACAAACTGGGTCGGATATTCAAATGCATGGCGTGGTCAAAGGAATCAGCCTTCATACCCAGATAATTTCTGTCTTTACTTCAAAGTACCCTCACCCCTAAAATTCAGGTCATTGCATTTCATTCTATTTGTTCAAAACCAGTTGCCAATTGAAAGCTAGCTACCAGCTTCTCATGTTAGATGGCATAATAATACTGGGTCCTTCAAAGGAAAAGAGAAAATAAAAACACATGGCCATCACATAGCCAAAGGGACATAAAAGAGAAAAGGAACAAAAAGAGAAAAGCAAATGGGATTACAAGAAAAATTGAGAAGACAATCAGGAATAAGTTACAAAGTAATATGAAGTAAGATGATGCTGATGATGGAAGCAAGCCAGCAAGAATGCCAGTTGCTAACCATCATTTTATAATAAATTATTCACTGATTTAGACAGGGACAAAATATTCAAATTCTCACTAATCACTTTAAAGTGAATGTGACCAATGTGGGAGAAAACCATAAAAACAACAGCAATAAAGGAGAGAATATACAATGGAGAACTCAATAATTAGGAACCTACCCAAACAACGAGGGAGGTATTATCTTTTTCAGAATTAGCACCCCAGTTATCAAACTGAGGGAATATTTTTCAGCATTTTCATTTCTGCATCAGGCGCCCACCTGGATAACGACGGAATATTTTTCTGCATTTTTAATTTCTGTTCAGGCGCCCATCTGTATAACAAGGGAATACTTTTCAGCATTTTTAGTTTCAGCATCAGGCGCCCAACTAGATGATGAGGGAATATTTTCTGCATTTTAATTTCTACATCAGATGCCCACGTGTATAACAAGGGAATACTTTTTTGCATTTTCATTTCTGCATCGAGCGCCCACCAGGATAACGAGGGAATATTTTTATGCATTTTAATTTCTGGATAACGAGGGAATATTTTTCTGCATTTTCATTTCTGCATGAGGCGCCCACCTGGAAAACGATGGAATATTTTTCTGCATTTTCATTTCTGCATCACGCACCCACCTAGATAACGAGGGAATATTTTTCTGCATTTTCATTTCTGCATCACGCACCCACCTAGATAACGAGGGAATATTTTTCTGTATTTTCATTTCTGTAGCGCACACCTGGATAACGAGGAAATATTTTTCTGCATTTTCATTTCTGCATCAGGCGCCCACCTGTATAACGAGGGAATACTTTTCAGCACTTTTAATTTTTGTAGCAGGCGCCCACCTGTATAACGATTGAATACTTTTCTACACTTTTAGTTTCTGTTCATGCGCCCACCTGTATAACGAGGGAATACTTTTCAGCATTTTTATTTTTTGTTCAGGCGCCCACCTGCATAACAAGGGAATACGTTTCAGTATTTTTAATATCTGTTCAGGCGCCCACTTGTATAACAAGGCAATACATTTTAGCATTTTTAATTTTTGTTCAGGCGCCCACCTGTATAACAAGGGAATATTTTTCAGCATTTTTAATTTGTGTTCAGGCGTGCACCTGTATAACAAGGGAATATTTTTCAATATTTTTAATTTTTGTTCAGGCGCCCACCTGTATAACAAGGGAATACTTTTCAGCATTTTTAATTTCTGTTTAGACGCCCACCAGTATAACAAAGGAATACTTTCTGCATTAAAAACATGTTTTTCTAACAAAGTAACATCGTAAAGCCCCATACTGGGGCAGAGGAAAAGTTTTCTTTGTTTTTGCAATAAGCAGGTATCAACCTGGAGAGCGAAGAAACACATTTTTGAAGTCATACAAATGGAGGAAAGCGATATGTTGGAAGCAAGTCATAAGCAAAGATTCACAAAATGGAAGATGCAAATAAAGAGCAACATGCAATATGGAAGAGCAAGGCAATACAAGAACACAAGACATAGATAGGATTTTTTTTTTTTGTAAATCATAAACCATAGCTTAGGATAGTTTCTTTAGTTTATTTCTATCCTGGTGTAATAAGAAGTCAGTTAGTAATAGCAGCAATAACAACAACAACAGCAATGACATCATAGTCCCCTGGTAGTTTCAAACTACCAGACCTTCCCGAACTATATTTACCTGATTCCTATTTAGCCCAGGATATGTAGGCAACCTCTGAAACAGGGTGCGGTCAAAAGTTTTTCAAAATGCTTCATACGGAATATGCAAGTAGGCAAAAATCTCTCATTACTGCTCACTTATCTTTGCACTGAAACTCTTCGTGTTCACGAGAAAAGAGGGGCAGTTGTGAGCACGTGATTTTTGCCACAAGAAATTAAATTCCAAAAATATAAAAATAATACCAAAAATGTTTTTTTTTGTTTGCAATTGTATGATTTGGGTGAAATACGAGTATTTGTTTTAAAATAAAATTGAAACTAAAATACAAAACAAATTAATTAGGAAAATATCACAAAATGTTAAAAATTCGAAAATTAAGTAAAAATTCAAAAAATACCGGGAAATAGAGTAAAAATACAAAAATAATGGAAAATTAAGGAAAAAATGCAAAAATAATAAAATAAAAGAAATATATTGGGTGTGAAATAAATACAAAGGAAAAATGTATAAAATATAAAAGAAAATACAAGAAAAATAAATAAAATACAAGTTAAAACAATAAAAACTACAAAAAAAATACAAATACAATATAATGTATTGGGCCAAATGCACAAATACACAGCCCAAACACATTATACACGGACCAGGCACAAAATTTAGCAGGTCTTCCTCCCTCAACATTAGCCAAAGGACACCGTACCAAGAGAATGAATCGAAGCCGTCAATTGAGTTGCTCAGCGGACGAGATAAGGCGGTTCCATCACAAAAGAGACGACGTGGTATTTGAATTTAATCACAGTTGTTCTTTATAACTGATCCAATGGTTGAGACGAGTGAGCCAATTAAACAAAACGACGCAGTATAAAATAATTAATCTCGACCGTTCAAACAAATTGATCTAACGGATCTCATAAGACCCCTCACTAATTCACACGACGTCGTTTAAGGCACAGATGATCCTGGCCATTCATTTCAGTTGATCCAATAGCCAGGAATCATCAACCTAGGATCGATATATATACTCCCTTCTCCCGTTTAGCTCGGCATTATACACACACATACATACACATCTAAACCCTAGTTGTTCTAGGTCTTCTTCCTTCTTCCTCCACTGTCTCCCGTGGAGACCACCAGAGAGTGCTATGGTCTCCATCTCCGTCCAACACCAAGCCACCAAAAAATCCTTCTCACTATTAAACCACCCTAGAACCCCATTAACCCCGATCAAAAACCAACAACCATTGTTCTTGAAATCCAGGTCGCCGGAACCCTAGCCGGCGACCACCCCAAGTATGAATCAGACCTCCAAAACAACACCCCTTGACCCTCTTTAGATGATCTTTCACCCCACCCAAATGATTTCATTCGAATCTACCTCTAACCTCTCAAATAATCAAAAACTACTCGACGGAACCCTACTCCGGCGAGTACCAAAAACAAACCCTACCCCAAAACACGACTCTAATGGCTTTTTATCTCTTCCCTTACACCCAAAATCAAACCTCGACGACTTATTGTGGGAGATCTACCACTCCTGAGACCAACCATCTCTAAAGGTCTCTAAAAATCAAGAAAATGAGAAGATCGAAGATAAAAATAAGAAAAAGAATAAATAAAGAAGAAAAGTAAAAAGAAAAAGAAAAGGAAAGGAAAAGCCTAAAATCTAAGTACCCTACCCCCATTTTTAGTTGTTCATCCTTTCTGAAAAAAACATAATTCTTTTGTTTTTTGAACTTGTTCTGTTAACTGCTTCACATGTCTATCATTCTTAGAACTTGAAACTTATCCTACGCATGCTTCTATCTCTGTTTTGTATCTTGATGAATACTTGCCCTGAATCTTATGCATGCCTGAAGTTGTTTGAGTATTTCTAGGTTTTTTGCAGTAACTGCTCATGAATCATATGTTAAATATGCTAGTTTTATGTGATTGCTCATTATTCTGTCTCGATTGGGTTTTAGTTGATTGGAATTCAACCATTATCAAATTTCTCCACTGAGTTCTGATTAATTGGAAGTTAATTCGTGATTAAGGTTATTTGTGCAAAACAACATGAAATTGGTTATATTTGCAACTTGACTCGTGTGTTTGTTTCTTCTGAATTTCTGAGTACTTAAGTGAACTTGGGTTATATGTGTAAGTATTTTGTGCCTGTGTTTGCAAATTAAGATTAAATTTTGATTAGTGGCTATTTGTGTAAAAGAGTTTAAAATTGGAAAAGGTTTATAACCTGAAATTGGTTAAACCTTAAAGGCATGACTGACTAGTGGCTATTTGTTAAATAAGTACTACCCTAATCCTGCCAGACCTAACGCAGGTCGGGTAATAACACTTAAATAAAAAGGGTAAAAGGGGAAGGGTAAATGGCATTACTGTAGATTAAATAGAGCCTATAGGGACAAATATGACTTTTGTATGTGGTTTTTCTGAAATTACCCAGATAATAAAGGGTATAATAGGTAGAGTTTAAAAGTATTTATGAAATAAACCTTAGCAAGTGGGGGCAATTGAGTAAAATCCACCTAATAGAATCTAATAGAACTGCCCAAAACCTTCTAGCAGGGGTCTGAAGGCAGTTCGATACATCTTTAATAGACCATTCTGTAATTAATTAAAATAATAAGGGGAGGGAAATAGAATTAACTTTTTTGAAATTTCCCCCCAAAATAACTCTATAAATAGGCTTCTAATAAGCCTAAAAAATGGGTTTGATTTTTTAGAGAATTTCATACATAGGGTTCCAAGTTCAAAGATTTTGGAGGTTGCACACATTATAATTCTAGTTCAGAAATAGAGGGTTCAAAATATTAATTCTGAGTTAGACATTGGTTGATTTTTGAACTTCTGCTCGTTGTGCTTCATTTGTTTGGTGGAATTCACTGGGTTTTCTACTTATTTGGGTTGAATTCGCTGGGTCTTCTGCAATAAAATATCAACTGTTGTTGTGTTAATCTGTCCTCATTGCTATTGAGACCTGATTGCTGTCTATTGCTGATTCTCTTCATCCTTCATTCCTTAGAACTCACAATTTATCTCAATTGATCAGGTACACACTACTTCCTGAAGATGTAATTGAAATCATGTTGAAGGAATGAAGATCTGAAGTTAATTTATGACATGTTTCGTTTCATTTTTGTTATAGATATAGTTGTAATTTTTTAGATTAACTGTAATTCATTACGAAAGGGTTGCAATAATTGATAACTGCATAAACTCGATTAGATTAGAGTAGCATAGCTTAATGTAGTAGATATACAAAAGTAGCTATAGTTTCCCGTCTAATTCAAAACTAAAAATATAGGTTAAAAATCAAAGTTAATACACTTAGGTAAATAGACATGATTCTGAAACTGGACATCAGTAATTCAAGCATGATAGTTTAAAAATCAGAACTCTGTTTTCCTTTATGTTAAAAATGAGTAAATAAACAATAATCATGCAAGTTAGTGATCATTTGAATATCAGAATCTGTCTTATAGTATAATACAAATGATAGAAAATCATTAGGTTAGAATTTTAGTTGATAGTTAGATACTGAAATCAGCAGTAATCGAGAATTGTAACTGGATACTTGTTGAAATAATATGACTTTATCGTTTCTCTTCATCAATTGAAAATATTTGTCTTGATCCAGTGTTGAAACTGTTAGCCTGTTAGATTTTGTTCATATATTCTGGGCCTAATTATGAATATAGGCCCAGGTCCGATTAACCGAATGGTTGGACTTTTGGATCAGGCAGTAAAGTACTTTGGGCTTCAGAAGCCCGATTACCTGCAATAATGGACTGTTAAGCAGTCCAAAGTCCAGTCCCAATAGTGAATAAATGGCCTAGATTCCACTGTTATAGTCTGGAAATCTAATACAAAAACAGATGCAAAAATAGGAAGAAAAAACAAAAATAGATAACATAGTACGTAAATAGGTCTGAACCTTAAAATAAGGGATGAGCCTCGTTCCGAACATAAAAATACATGGGGCCCCCAAACGGATTCTAATGTAAAATGTTAGACTCGGAACGACCGTTTAACAAATTTCACGATCTTTCCCAAAGTTAACATGAAATAGACATTATAGGCACGGTAAACGAAAAATACATTCCTAATACGGGTGCACATCTTATGTGACCCAAATCTATAATCCCGGCGAAGCTGAAATGCATTAAAGTTGTAGACGTACTTGTTGCGGTGCGACTTGAAATGCATTTTCGTGACGTCGTAAGTTCTAAAATCAATAAAGCGGAATATTAGTAGCATTTGAAAACTGAAGCATATAAGGAAATCAAATATAACAAATATGGTAGTTGAGCGACTGTGCTAGAACCACTGAATCCGAGAGTGCCTAACTCCTTCTCCCGGGTTTACAGAATTCCTTATCCAGATTTTTAGTTTCGCGGACTGTTAAACAGAGTTATAATATCCTCGGTTCGAGATTAAAATGGGGACTTGGGATACCATTATTTTCCCAAGTGGCAACTCTGAAATTAATAAATAAAATCCCGTTCTGAATGTCCTTTAATTAGAAAAACTCCTTCCCTACTATTATAAATATATCCCTTTCCGGGGTGTATAGTAAATAGTTGGGACACATAAAAAAGGAGGTGTGACATCTTGTAGATATCTTCATGTGACTTTGGCCTAATGAGTTTCATAAATAATCTCAAGGAGTGAAAATAAAGAATCAATTTAGAATTAGGGGTGAAGTACATAAGTTCTCGAAAATGGAAAGGATTAAGGGGAGTTTTCTTTACCTCTTGCTTTTTCTTTGTGTGTCATGGGGACATGTCTCAATTTAAAATGTGGTATGGGGGTGTAAATATGTATTTGTGTGTGTGTTTGTATGTTTCGTCATTGTTACTCTTTAAAAAATTAGACGTCTCCCTATGAATGATTTCCTCGATTGTCTTCTTGAGGGATCAAAGATGGAAAAAATCTTTTATTTTTCTTTTATTTTCTTAGGTATTAACCCTTGATTTTTTTTGTGTGGCAGTTTGTTTCCAAGGTTTTTGGTTGAACCGGGTATAGTTAGATTTCTTTTTTTGTTAAGAACATAGAAGTATTGTGCTATGGTGTTAATTGGAGGCAATTTTCTTGACTTTGTGTGCCTTGAGAGTAGTGAGTACCTCAGTTGTGACGCCTAGGCTCAACTCTTGACACATTTATAAGTGACTTAAATTATTTGATTGTGATTATACTTAACTGCTTTGACTAGAGAGTTGGGATAGATCCGATCCCAAATGAGTTATGTGTCAATATGTGTGTGAGATTTTTGTAATATTTTGTGCATGCCATTTGATGTCTAGTACTTGCCTTATGTGTTTCCATAGCAAAATTATAATCTTGTTCAGTCTAGGAAGTGATATAGGCATTTCTTTGTTGAGCCAATTATATGTTTGTTTACCCGCCTGATTTTTTTGTATCCTAGTTAGCCCATTTGAGCCGATAATCCTACTTCTTTGGCAACCACACTATAATTCTAACCTATTTGTTTAAATTAAATATTTATTTGAACATATTACCTCTCTTGAACACTTGAATTTATTATAATCTTGTTAAAAGCTAAGTAGAGGTATGGTTATATTTATGAGTGAAACTATAGAAGAGGGAAAAGGTGCATTGTTTTAAAATCTGTGAGAGCCACTTGTAGGTAATTGAAAAATAAATCAGAACTTACCAAAAAAATATTTAGTGCATCTATATATTATAAAGAAATTTGTAACGACCCGGCCCGTCGTTACAGGAATTTCCACCCCGTTACCTTGCATTTCCATATATTATGCTTTTAAAACAGTATTACAGTATATCGGGTTAGTTAGGAGTGATTTGGATTGAAAATGAACAAATAGCATGTTTGAAGAAAGCTTGAATATGAAAAGTCAACCAAGAGTTGACTATTGAGTTAGAGTGCTCGGAATCGGATTCTGATGATTCGACTAGTTCCGGGGGATCATTTATGACTTAGGAGAACAATCGGAATTGAATTCGGAGGTCCGGTGTAGTTTTAAGCTTGAATTGGCGAATGTTGAATTTTGGCGAAAACCGGATGGTAGGTGATATTTTGATCCGGGGTCGGAATGGAATTCCGACAATTTCTGTAGCTTCGTTATGTGATTTTGGATGTGTCTGCAAATTTTCAGGTCATTCGGACATCGTTTGATCGGGTTTTGGATTGAATGTTAGTTTTGGAAGTTTTGAAGAAAACTTAGGCTTGAATCCGTGAGTAAATGGAGATTTTGATGTTTAGTATGGTGTTTTTATGATTGGAACAAGTTCGTATCATGTTTTGGAGTATGTTGGTGGTTTTCGTTGGGGTCCCGGGGTCTCGGGATGAATCCGGGGGTCCAAACGGACCATTTTTGGAAGAAAAGAGAAAGCTGGTTGCTGTCATAAACGCAGCAGGCTTTTGCTCTCCGCGATCGCGGGGAGGGGGATGCGATCGTGTAGAGCTGGGGGCTAGGGCATCGCGATCGCAGGGTAACCAGTCGCGATCGCGTAGAAGAGAAATGGGTCCAGGGAAAAATGTGCTACGCGATCGCAGGAAGAGGGACGCGATCGCGTGAAGCCAGGAGATTGTACATCGCGATCGCGTGAGGGAAGTCGCGATCGCGTGAGGTCGAGTTTTTGAACATCGCGATCGCGTGAAGCGAGTCGCGATCGCGTAGAAGAAAAAGTCCTGGCAGTGAATTTAATCCAGAAACAGAGAGTTACGAGTTCATTAACCCAAAACACACAATTGAGCCCTAGAGAGAAGAAAACTCGAGGAAATCACCGAGAAGTCATCGGGTATTCGTCGGAGGTAAGATTCTTGACTCAAAAACATCATTTTATGGTAGTATTAACATCAATCTTCATGAAATTGGGTTGAAATCTTGAAGAAATGTGGCCTAAGTATTGAAAACGGGATTTTTGGATTTGGAAGGCCATTTGAACTCCGATTTTGATAAATTTTATATGCACGAACTCGTGGCGAGATAAGGAACGCGTTGGTACTAACTTCGGAATTTTGCCGAGCAGTGGGGCCCGGGGTCGGGTTTTACCAACTTAGTATAATTATGCGAATTTCATATAAATTGAAGTGGGTTATGATTCTTTGACCCGTATTTGATATAATTATTGTTATTTGACTAGATTCTACACACGAGGCAACGAAATTCAAAGGAAAAGGCATCGCGGACGAGTCTACGACCGGCTAGAGGTGAGTAGTTTGTGTATATTGTAGCTCTGAGGGTTCGAAACCCCGGCTTAGCACATTGTGACGCTAATAGGGCGTGGCTCGCACAACGTGGCAGGTGCGGGATTGATTGTGATTGGGGATTGAGACTTGGTCCATCCCGGAAGTGAATAATATGTTGTTAGTGTTGGAAATACACTGTATTTGCTATATTTGTGGGCTGTAAGCCTTGTTTGGGGCCTTGTGCCGATCCTGTAGCGTCCTTAGAGGACAATATTTATGTGATAGCTATAATTGCTTAAATCACTGATCTCAGTCCTGGAAATTGTAATCACACTTTTGAAATGCTAAGTCACCAGCTTTTGCAAAATTAATAAAGTTAAAGTATTTTTCATAAATTATGAATTGAGAACTGAAAATAAGGAAAATGAATTATTTTGTGACTTAATTGCTTATTGTGGACTGAGCATGGGATCGGGCTGCACGCCGCAGTGGTTGATATGAGGATCGGGCCTGCACGCCGCAGTAGTATTGCGCTTGGGCTGTAGGAGCCCCTCCGGAGTCTGTACACACCCCCAGTGAGCGCCGTCGACGTTAAATTGGATCGGGCTACACGCCGTAGCGGTTATGTGCATTGCATTGCATCCGTATTTGTTGAATTACTCTGTGGTAGCTGTATTGTATTATTGTTGCTAGTTCGTAGGAGATTCGGACTGTAGTGTAGCTTCATATTGTGGTATTTTGTGGATTTCTTACTGTCAGCTACATATATATATTTGTTACTCACCGAGTACTTAGTACTCACCCCTACTCCCTACACCTTTTGTGTGCAGACTCAGGCACTCAGGAGCAGTAGACGGACATCTCCAGCGTTTACATTGTCACATCGAGTTGTTGAGGTAGCTGCCTACGTTCGCAGAACCTAGCTTCTCCTCTCATTCCAGTTGTTATTTTATATTTTGTATTCAGACTTGAGTACTCCTATATCGTACTCTCTATTTCCTGTTGGGTTTTGTTAGAGGCTCTAGACTTGTGACTCCGGATCTTTGGGAGTGTCAGTACTTTTGTTCAGTATTATTATTATTGGAGTTCTTAAACTCATATATTCCTCTTGGGTTGTCCATTTGGGGACCTGGTATTGTGTTATAATTAAATTGTTGGTCCGGCTGGCCTAGCTTGATTGTTGGGCGCCATCACGACCGGATTTGGGTCGTGACAAGTTGGTATCAAAGCTCTAGGTTATTAGGACTCGCGAGTCATGAGCCGGTTTAGTAGGCTTTCGCAGATCGGTACGTAGACGTCCGTATCTATCTTCGAAGGGCTACATAAACTTTAGGAAAAACCTCATTTTTCTTGAATTCATATCGTGCGATTTGTGTTATCATGAAATTAAATCTTTCCATATTCTATTCTCTCGCGGATGGCGAGAACACGAGCTAACGGACGTGGCGGACGACCACCATTGGCACCCGGAGGTCGTGGTCGTGGTAGAGGTAGGGCGAGCAGCACCGAGCACCGGCACTCGTCGACCCCCGAGTGGCCCGGACTCGGGACCGTATTCCGGCGGCGGACGCTCCGGCAGCTCAGGTTCGGAGCACCGGCAGTGCCTATCGCGATTCCTGGTCTTCAGGAGACCTTGGCTCGGATATTATCGGTGTGCACGAGCTTGGCACAGGTAGTTGTCGCCATCTGCCGCGTATCTTCTTCACGAGCGAGGGGAGGGAATCGGACCCCCGTGGCTCACACACCCGAGCCGGTTCGGCCAGGGTTGCGCCCGTTGCACCGGCTCCTGCGCTATGTGGTTCCGGCTATGCCCGACGACGAGCGGCGTCGTTTGGAGAGATTTGAAAGGCTACGGCCTCCGACATTCGGCGGAGCCGAGGGCGAGGATGCCCGGGGTTTTCTTGACGGATGTCGGCGCATGCTTCGCACCGCGGGTATTCTAGAGTCCGGTGGTGTTTCATTCACCACTTTTCAGTTCACAGGTGCAGCATTTCGGTGGTGGGAGGATTTTGAGAGGCGTAGGCCCGCCGGGGCAGGCGCCCCTCACTTGGCAACACTTCTCCACGGTATTTTTGGAGAAGTACGTGCCTCGGCCTCGCAGAGAGAGCCGCGACGTCGGCTCGAGTGGTTGAAGCGAGGAGAGATGACGGTTAATCGATGACGAGATGAGATTCACACGCCTAGCCCGTCATGCCATGTGGATGGTTCCTACGGACGAGGAGAGGATTCGGAGATTTATTGATGGTCTTATTTATACCATCCGCATATTGATGACCAGGGAGAGAGTTTCGACAGTTACCTTTGAGGAGGTGGTTGATGCCGCCCGTCACATTGAGACAGATCGCCGCGAGAGCGAGAGGAGAGAGAGACTAAGAGGCCTCGTGGTACTGGCAGTTACGGTGGTGCTCCGTCTAGGGGCCAATTTCAGCATAGCGGAGGTCGCTCTTTCAGCTCATCAGTCTGGACGTACCGAGTCCAGTGGGGTTTCATCCGATCGTGGTCGTCAAGGCCGGCGAGGTTATCGGTGGTCGGCAGAGTCGTCGGCGAGTTAGCCCGCACCGAGTGCTCTTCCGCCTCGCAGCTCGCTCTCGTTTCCTCGACGACGAGATTCATCGGTAGCGAGGGGTCCTCGGCAGCCCCTTCTTCCATCTTCGAGCCGTTGTTTTGAGTGCGGTGATTTGGGCCATATCGGGAGAGAGTGTCCTCCCGTGGCTTCGTAAGCGGTCTCGGCGGAGGGATCAGTCGCCTTCATCTTCTACTCCTGTTTCTTCGGCGCCGGCACAGTCGCCTAGGGACCGGTGGCCGGGTATCCGGAGGTCGCCCAGGGGCGAGGATCGTATCGGTGGAGGTCGTGCTCGTTTTTATGCTCTTCCGGATAGGAAGGATGCTAGTGCTTCGTATGCGGTTATTTCAGGTATTATCTCAGTCTGCCACGGGGATGCTTCTATCTTATTTGATCCCGGATCCACCTATTCTTATGTCTCTACTTATTTTGCACATCATTTGGGTATAACCCGTGGTATTCTTGATTTGCCCGTACATGTGTCTACCCCAGTGGGGAATACTGTTGTTGTGGATCAGGTATATCGATCCTGTATTATTACTATTGGGGGTCTGGAGACCCGAGTTGATTTATTACTACTGGGCATGGTGGATTTCGATGTAATTCTAGGCATGGATTGGCTATCTCCTTACCATGCGATTCTGGACTGTCATGCCAAGACAGTCACATTAGCTATTCTAGGTAATCCGCGGATCGAGTGGCGTGGCTTGACTGATTATGTGTCCGACAGGGTGATTTCTTTTATAAAGGCCCAACGAATGATTGGCAAGGGTTGTTTGTCTTATTTGGCCTTCATTAGAAATGTTGAGGCTGAGACACCCAGTCTTGATTCGGTCCCCATTGTGAGGGAGTTTCCGGATGTATTTCCAGCAGACCTACCAGGCATGCCGCCTGACCGAGATATCGATTTTGGTATTGACTTGGTGCCGGGCACTCAGCCCATTTCTATTCCTCCCTATCGCATGGCACCAGCAGAGTTAAAAGAATTGAAAGAATAGCTTCAGGAACTCTTAGATAAAGGTTTTATTCGTCCGAGTGTGTCACCTTGGGGTGTACCGGTGTTGTTCGTGAAGAATAAAGATGGCACAATGAGAATGTGCATTGATTACAAGCAGCTGAACAAGGTAACAGTGAAGAATAAGTACCCATTGCCTCGTATTGAGGACCTATTTGATCGGCTCCAGGGAGCTAGTGTATTTTCTAAGATTGACCTTCGATCGGGCTATCATCAGTTGAAGATCAGGGACTCAGATATTATGAAGACAGCGTTCAGGACGCGATATGGGCACTACGAGTTCCTGGTGATGTCTTTCGGGTTGACTAATGCCCCAACAACATTCATGCACTTGAGGAATAGTGTATTTCGACCGTGCCTTGATTCTTTTGTGATTGTGTTTATTGATGATATTCTGGTATATTCACGCAGCCAGGAGGAGCATGCACAGCATTTGAGTGTGGCATTGCAGAGGTTGAGAGAAGAGAAGCTTTATGCAAAATTCACTAAGTGTGAGTTCTGGCTTGATACTGTGGGCTTTCTGGGACATATAGTATCCAGTGACGGTATTCGGGTTGATCCACAGAAGGTCGAGGCAGTGCAGAATTGGCCCAGACCTTCCTCAGCTAGAGAGATTCGGAGTTTTCTCGGCTTGGCAGGCTATTATCGCCGGTTTGTTCAGGATTTCTCATCTATTGCTTCACCGTTGACTAAGCTGACACAGAAGAATGCCCCATTTGTGTGGTCCGATGAATGTGAGGAGAGCTTTCAGAAGCTCAAGGAGGCTTTGACCACAGCTCCAGTACTTGTGTTACCATCGGCCTCAGGGTCATATACGGTGTATTGTGATGCTTCTAGAGTTGGACTCGGTTGTGTGTTGATGCAGGAGGGTAGAGTTATTGTATATGCTTCTCGTCAGCTAAAGCCCCACGAGAAGAACTACCCTATTCATGATTTGGAGTTATCTGCTATTGTTCATGCCTTGAAGATTTGGAGGCATTACTTATATGGTGTATCTTGTGATGTATATACAGACCACCGCAGCCTTCAGCATTTGTTTAAGCAAAAAGATCTAAATTTAAGGCAGCGGAGATGGCTTGAATTGCTTAAAGACTATGATATTACTATCTTGTACCATCCCGGGAAAGCCAATGTAGTGGCTGATGCATTGAGCCGAAAGGCTATTAGTATGGGCAGTTTGGCATATATTCCAGTTGGGGAGAGACCCCTAGCAGTTGATGTTCAGGCGTTAGCTAATCAGATGGTAAGGCTGGATATTTCTGAGCCCAATCGGGTGATGGCTTGTGTAGTAGCTCGTTCTTCTTTATATGATCGTATTCGAGAGCGCCAGTATGATGATCCACACTTACTTGTCCTTAAGGACAGAGTTCAGCATGATGATGCTAGAGATGTCACTATTGATAGTGAGGGTGTATTGCGGATGCAGGGTCGGATATGTGTGCCCAATGTTGATGGCCTTCGTGAGTTGATATTGGAAGAGGCCCATAGCTCGCGGTATTCTATTCATCCAGGAGCCGCGAAGATGTATCGGGATTTGAAGCAGCATTACTGGTGGAGAAAGATGAAGAAAGATATTGTGAGCCATGTGGCTCGGTGTCTAAACCGTCAGCAGGTCAAGTATGAGCATCAGAGACCTGGTGGTGTATTCCAGCGTATTGATATTCCGGAGTGGAAGTGGGAAAGAATAACTATGGACTTTATTAGTGGACTCCCTCGGACAGCGAGGAAGTTTGATTCAGTTTGGGTGGTGGTGGATAGGTTGACTAAGTCAGCTCACTTCATCCCGGTGTGTACTACCTATACCTCGGAGCGGTTGGCAGAGATATTCATCCGTGAGATAGTGAGATTGCATGGAGTTCCTATTTCCATTATATCAGACAGAGGTACCCAGTTCACATCTCAGTTCTGGAGGACATTTCAGCGAGAGTTGGGTTCACAGGTAGAGTTGAGCACGGCATTTCATCCACAGACGGATGGGCAGTCTGAGCGTACTATTCAGATATTGGAGGACATGTTGCGTGCTTGTGTCATTGATTTTGGTGGTTCATGGGCTGATTATTTGCCTTTGGCGGAGTTTGCTTACAATAATAGCTATCGGTCCAGCATTCAGATGGCACCGTATGAAGCTTTATATGGGAGGCGGTGTAGATCTCCAGTTGGTTGGTTCGAGCCCGGCGAGGCTAGGTTGTTGGGGACAGAGTTAGTCCAAGATGCCTTAGACAAGGTAAAGGTGATTCGGGAGAGACTTCGCACAGCTCAGTCGCGTCAGAAGAGTTATGCGGACCGGAAGGTCCGAGATGTGTCTTATTCAGTAGGTGAGAAGGTGTTGCTGAAAGTTTCGCCTATGAAAGGTGTTATGAGGTTTGGAAAGAAAGGGAAGTTGAGCCCAAGGTTTATTGGACCTTTTGAGGTGCTTAGGAAAGTTGGGGAGGTGGCTTATATGCTTGCTTTGCCACCCGGTTTGTCGGGAGTTCACCCGGTGTTCCATGTATCTATGCTCCGGAAGTATGTCGGAGACCCGTCTCATGTGTTGGACTTCGGCACGATACAGCTAGATGAGGATTTGACTTATGATGTGGAACCAGTAGCCATTTTGGGTCGACAGGTTCGTAAGCTGAGATCTAAGGATATAGCTTCAGTGAAAGTGCAGTGGAGAGATCGTCCCGTGGAGGAAGCAACTTGGGAGACCGAGCAGCAGATGCGAAGTAGATATCCACACTTGTTCGATACTCCAGGTATGTTTCTTAACCCGCTCGCGGACGAGCGTTTGTTTAAGTTGGGGAGAATGTAACGACCCGGCCCGTCGTTACGGGAATTTCCACCCCGTTACCTAGCATTTCCATATATTATGCTTTTAAACAGTATTAGAGTATATCGGGTTAGTTAGGAGTGATTTGGATTGAAAATGAAACAAATAGCATGTTTGAAGAAAGCTTGAATATGAAAAGTCAACCAAGAGTTGACTATTGAGTTAGAGTGCTCGGAATCGGATTCTGATGATTCGACTAGTTCCGGGGGATCATTTAAGACTTAGGAGAACAATCGGAATTGAATTCGGAGGTCCGGTGTAGTTTTAAGCTTGAATTGGCGAATGTTGAATTTTGGCGAAAACCGGATGGTAGGTGATATTTTGATCCGGGGGTCGAAATGGAATTCCGACAATTTCTGTAGCTTCTTTATGTGATTTTGGATGTGTCTGCAAATTTTCAGGTCATTCGGACATCGTTTGATCGGGCTTTGGATTGAATGTTAGTTTTGGAAGTTTTGAAGAAAACTTAGGCTTGAATCCGTGACTAAATGGAGATTTTGATGTTTAGTATGGTGTTTTTATGATTGGAACAAGTTCGTATCATGTTTTGGAGTATGTTGGTGGTTTTCGTTGGGGTCCCGGGGGTCTCGGGATGAATCCGGGGATCCAAACGGACCATTTTTTGAAGAAAAGAGAAAGCTGGTTGCTGTCATAAACGCAGCAGGCTTTTGCTCTCCGCGATCACGGGGAGCAAAATGCGATCGTGTAGAGCTGGGGGCTAGGGCATCGCGATCGCAGGGTAACCAGTCGCGATCGCGTAGAATTAACCGGGTGTTAATCGCGATCGCATGATCATCTACGCGATCGCGTAGAAGAGAAATGGGTCCAGGGAAAAATGTGCTACGCGATCGCAGGAAGAGGGACGCGATCGCGTGAAGCCAGGAGATTGTACATCGCGATCGCGTGAGGGAAGTCGCGATCGCGTGAGGCCGAGTTTTTGAACATCGCGATCGCGTGAAGTGAGTCGCGATCGCGTAGAAGAAAAAGTCCTGGCAGTGAATTTAATCCAGAAACAGAGAGTTACGGGTTCATTAACCCAAAACATAATTTTGAGCCCTAGAGAGAAGAAAACTCGAGGAAATCACTAAGAAGTCATCGGGTATTCGTCGGAGGTAAGATTCTTGACTCAAAAACATCATTTTATGGTAGTATTAACATCAATCTTCATGAAATTGGGTTGAAATCTTGAAGAAATGTGGCCTAAGTATTGAAAACGGGATTTTTGGATTTGGAAGGCCATTTGAACTCCGATTTTGATAAATTTTATATGCACGGACTCGTGGCGAGATAAGGAACGCGTTGGTACTAATTTTGGAATTTTCCGAGCAGTGGGGCCCGGGGTCGGGTTTTACCAACTTAGTATAATTATGCGAATTTCATATAAATTGAAGTGGGTTATGATTCTTTGACCCGTATTTGATATAATTATTGTTATTTGACTAGATCCTACACATGAGGCAACAAAATTCAAAGGAAAAGGCATCGCGGACGAGTCTACGACCGGCTAGAGGTGAGTAGTTTGTGTATATTGTAGCCTGAGGGTTCGAAACCCCGGCTTAGCACATTGTGACGCTAATAGGGCATGGCTCGCACACCGTGGCAGGTGCGGGATTGATTGTGATTGGGGATTGAGACTTGGTCCATCTCGGAAGTGAATAATATGTTGTTAGTGTTGGAAATACACTGTATTTGCTATATTTGTGGGCTATAAGCCTTGTTTGGGGCCTTGTGCCGATCTGTAGCGTCCTTAGAGGACAATATTTATGTGATAGCTATAATTGCTTAAATCACTGATCTCAGTCCTGGAAATTGTAATCACACTTTTGAAATGCTAAGTCACCGGCTTTTGCAAAATTAATAAAGTTAAAGTATTTTTCATAAATTATGAATTGAGAACTGAAAATAAGGAAAATTAATTGTTTTGTGACTTAATTGCTTATTGTGGACTGAGCATGGGATCGGGCTGCACGCCGCAGTGGTTGATATGAGGATCGGGCTGCACGCCGCAGCAGTATTGCGCTTGGGCTGTAGGAGCCCCTCCGGAGTCTGTACACACCCCCGGTGAGCGCCGTCGACGTTAAATTGGATCGGGCTACACGCCGTAGCGGTTATGTGCATTGCATTGCATCTATATTTGTTGAATTACTCTGTGGTAGCCGTATTGTATTGTTGCTGCTAGTTCGTAGGAGATTCGGACTGTAGTGTAGCTTCATATTGTGGTATTTTGTGGATTTCTTACTCTCAGCTACATATATATATTTGTTACTCACTGAGTACTTAGTACTCACCCCTACTCCCTGCACCTTTTGTGTGCAGACTCAGGTACACAGGAGCAGTAGACGGACATCTCCGGCGTTTACATTGTCACATCGAGTTGCTGAGGTAGCTGCCTACGTTCGCAGAGCCTAGCTTCTCCTCTCATTCCAGTTGTTATTGTATATTTTGTATTCAGACTTGAGTACTTCTATATCGTACTCTCTATTTCTGTTGGGTTTTGTTAGAGGCTCTAGACTTGTGACTCCGGATCTTTGGGAGTGTCAGTATTTTGTTCAGTATTATTATTATTGGAGTTCTTAAACTCATATATTTCTCTTGGGTTGTCCATTTGGGGACTGGTATTGTGTTATAATTAAATTGTTGGTCTGGCTGGCCTAGCTTGATTGTTGGGCGCCATCACGACCGGATTTGGGTCGTGACAAAATTATTCCTTCCTAGTGATAAATCTCATTGTCCTTGTCCTTAAAGAAATTGGAAGATTGGTCCTAATATGATATGAAGGTTGGGGTTTGGTTTAACACAACTGTGGGGTTTGAATTGGTAAAATTGTGTATATTAAAGTTCTTAGGGAGGTGTGGTGGCTATTATCCAAAATGTATCATACTCGTCCCCGCAGCCTACATTACAACCAAATTAAGTCCTACTTGATCTTGGACCAAATGAGCTCAATTAGTAGAGTATTATACTATGGGCAAGCTTCTGGTACATCTTGTGTGGCACATGAATTTTATTTTGAAAGTGAATTAATTCTTTCTACCTTGAGTCCTAATTATTCTCGAATTGTATTAGGTGTGGAACAACTCTCTATTGATTGTGTGAGGGCATATGACTTGTGAAGGAAAGGTAATATCATTGGCTTCTCTTTTAGAGTAATTGTGTGAGTTTAAAAAATACTTGGTACTTTTGAGTCGAGTCTCAAGTCTATGATGTATTGATATGGTGCTTAGTCTGCTTTATATTTTTGGCATGATGAGTTAGAGAAGTTGCTTGATGAAAAAGTCGTCTCTATGTGAAGTGTAGTTTGATTGCTCGGGGACGAGTAATTGTTTAAGTTTGAGGTGTTGATGGTAGGTTACGAACTTATTTTAGCTATATATTACACTCTAATTACTACACTTTAATTGTAATTGAGCCTAATTATTAGTACTTTGTACTTATCACGTGTGTTATATTGGGTAGGATGTGAATCTGAATTAAAAAGATAATTTGAAACTAAATCGAATAATTTGAAACTTTGAAGTCTGAGTAGAAGCCCAAGAAACTAAAAAATTATATTCGCGGAACGATACATATATAAATGGTAGAGGAATATAAATGATAGAGGAAAAATGCTCAATACCATTTAAATGGCCTATTATGGCATAGTGGCCAAAATGGGGGACAATGTGACTAATATGTCACCAGATTCTATGTAGAAAATGTCCCAAGATATGGCTCGATATGACGTTTGGCCAACGTGTCCAACAAATGAATCTTCCTATTTAATTGCTTAGGCAGAAATGTAAGTTCTCTGCTTTTGTCCATTGGTGCGATGCATGGGACACTGCAGGGCGCAACGCGCCTATGCAATTTTATCAGAGTATTTTTCTACTCGGTTAAGAGAGGGTAGTTTCATTCCGGCCCGTTTCTACTTGATATAGTACACTAGAAACACATTTTTAAGGGGGATTCGACCTAGGAAAGTTATAGAGCACTACAACGGCTTGAAGACACAAGATTTCATCAATTCTCTTACCAATAATCGATGCAATACGAGATTTTGTATTGTAAAATTATCTTTGATATTTTCTATGTTCTTAAACTTATTTGTGATGACTTTGTCCACATCTATGGAGTAGTTTTTCCCTAGGGTTTTGACATTTATGGTATTTTGAGTGTCGTTTGTTATTTTAACTCTAGTTTAATTGCATGAATTCATTTATGGTGCTTTAAATTGATTGCGAATTTGTTCACCAGTTTCTTTAATCAAAAGAGGAATATTTTGGTGATTAATTTCTTATTATTTGGTTTGATTTAATTTAGTGATTCTTCTAAGTAATCGAGAGAGCTTTTTAAATTATTGATTAAACCATATTAGGAGAATATTCGAGAGATGTTTTCCTGAAGACTAGCCCATTAACGTTTTCTTGCATATCTTCATAGTGCTTCATATCATTTTACTTTATAAAGTTCAGATTTAATCGAGAGAAGAATCTTGATATTAAGTTTAAACTAATCATCGAGTGGATTTGTCAGAATCATTAGATCAGTAGAAGTGAATTTAAATAGAGTTAAATCCTGAATAACTATGTTGTACTTATTCTGTCATGGCCCTTATTTCTCATTGCTTGCAATCCATTTTAGTTCAAATCTCTGATGATTTGCTATAATTGCGTATTTTAGTTGATTATTACACTCTAATTTACAGCACTTTAGTTGAGTTTGCGCTTTAATCGCTACAGTTTTACACTAACTGTGTGTTTTATGACTTGTAGGAGTGATTCTGAGTTATGTGAATGTTATGGAATAAATTGAAATGATTTGTAGGTTTAAAATTTGATTAAAAGTTCAAGGAATTAAGCCGGGATCGCGTTTAGGGGTCAACGGGTGATGGTTAGAGCGAACAAAGACTCCAGTAGGCAGATTGCGAAATGTCTAGTAAAATAGACATAACTTTTGGTTCAGACCTCCATTTGGGCTCCATAATCTAACTCAAAGGGCTACAACTTTCATGTTTTGCATTTTTCCAGATTCGGAACGAAACAGGGTGAAAACTGCGCTGCCAAATGCACTGCAGCGCTAGTATTAGCGCTGCCAAAGGCAGTGTTGCACTGGACTAGCGCTGCCGCACTAGTTATGCCCGGAAAAAGAGTCATTTTTCACCTTGGAGAAGGTATAATTGTTTGGGGTCAACCCCACTTGGGAGATATACATAGGAGAACGTTTTTAGAGAAATTTTTGACCAAAGAAGAGCACAGAGCCGCCGTAGAGGCTGGGTTTCATCTTTTCTTCCACCAAACTTAGTCTTTTTATGTTTATTTGTATGATTTGTTGTTTTTCTACCATGTCTATGTGGAGCTAAACTTCACGTTCTAGGGTTGTGGTTCTTTCATGATATTGTTATTCGAATATTGATTTTGATTTCTTAGTTTATCGTATTGGTTTATTTATTCAATCAGGCACTTAATTATTTGATTGCTTGATCACCAATTGAATATTATCTACGAATATAGAGTTGAACTCGAAAGTGGAAATTCTAGATTGCATATAGGATTGAGTAGACCAAGTTTTTGAACCTGGGACTCGGGGAACGGATTCGCGGTTAGGATAGACATATACCTAATTGCCATGCTTTATTGATTTACATGGATTATAAATGCGTTCTTGTTGGTTCTAATTTTTTATACATATAGGAGGTTAGCTTGAATAGGCGAGTAAGAACTCGACAGATTCTTATGAGCAATATTAACCCTGTCAACCAATAAACTAGATAAATTAGTTAGTCAATTCAATTGAAGAATACAATAGGAATGTTAGATAGCCCATAACCCTAGATCATTTTTATTACATTGATATCATAAATATCTGCTCTTTCTCTCTGTTAAAAGTTCATAAGCATGGCTCAGCTGCGCGGTCAAGGGCTCATCCCCTCCCATGTCGATATTGTGTTGGCTCTGCCGGGGGACAGGGTGCACACCAACCGCGCCGGGTATTGTGTGTTCTACTCTTACCCCCTCAAGCTGGGGTTCCAAATGCCCATTTAAAATCTGGTAGTTGACTTCTGCTGGTATTACAGTGTTTTCCCGGGGCAGCTTACCCCGTCCGTGTACAAGCTCTTGGCTATGCTGCTGAAGTTCTCGGAGCTGGTCGGCCTGTTGGTCACTCTACAACATGTCCTTGCTCTCTTTTCCCCTCAGCAGGTCTGGGGAGCATGATCCGGATGGTCCCGCGTGGGTGGCAGGGACTGGTGATGGCTTTGGATGACGAGGTCGAGCCTTGTCCATTCGAACAGTTCTTCTACGTCAGGACCGATCATCTGGTGGCATCTTCCCCAGGGTTTCCGGAGACTTGGAATCATGACCGTAAGTCCTTCTTTCTTTGTTTTTTGATGGATTGAATCTTGCGCTCTTTTTTTTGTTTCATCTTTTGACTGGTTGTTGGTTTGTTGTTTCTGCAACTGACAGATCGCCCCCGCCTTTATTCACTGGTATGCGCGGGTGGTTGGAAGTTGTCCTCCCACATATCAAGGGGATTCGCTCATGGGTGTCCTTCTCGAGGAGGTACGACCAGAGTTTGGTCGTAGGTAAGTCGTTTTGCTTTAATGGGAGGTGTTCGACTTTTGGTTGTCGCCACGACTTAATGTTGACCCATTTTCTATATTTGTAGGGCGAGTAAACCGTAGCAGGGCTCCTCAAACAATATTCTGGCACCCTGGGACGATTGCCAGATTTTTTTACTCTGGCGGCGGCTGCTCAGGTTCCCACGGCTACTTCCGTCGACTTTGTAGCTGCGCCCTCTCCCGTTCTCCCTTCGCTTGATGGCGGGAGCGTGTCGGGAGTTTTCCTCCCTCGGGAGGCGTCGCCTTCTCGAGATGAAGAGGAGAGGCCCTTAATCGGGCAGAGAATCCTTCCACCTCCGGCCCATTTAGTGGCACGGCCAGCTGCTGATGAGGTGACGAGCGTGGACCCTCTGCCTCTTTCCGAGGTGAGGGAGATTGTCGAAATAGCGCGCTCTCCAGCGGGCTGGCCAAATGATATTCAAGCTCGGGATGAGCGATAAGGGAGCGCTGCCCCTACCGCTCAATCTTCTACACATAGATTTGAGACGGGTAAGCCTTCCCAAGTAGTCGTGGATCTTGGAGATTCCAGCACACCGTCGACGGGGGCGGCGGTGACGGGAGAGGTGTCTCTATCTGATTCTGACTTGGATTCTGAGGATTTTTGTATGTTTTGTGATGGGATCACGGACGCGACTGTTCATCCAGACGGGAGGCCGCAAGTGATCGAGATTCCCGCGAATGAGAATTTATTGTTGAGGGAGTCTTCCATGTTGCCGCTGTTGGGCCAGCTGTGTTCTTCCGTAGAGAATCAGTCGCTGAGAGAGGTGACAGATGTCGGCATAATGAATGAAGTAGCATCGATGGGCATGAAGGTATGCATTCCAGACTGACTATCTTCTGTTAACCCTTTCATTTCCCGGGATCTCCATCCCTGACTCCTCTATTTCTTGCTTTGTTTTGCATATGTTTCTGCTGCAGGTGGAGTGCCTGCGTCGGACCAATGTTCGATCCGGGGTACTTCTCCGTATTCTCGAGAGGTGTTTCCAGTATCGGATCCAATGCATGGAGCTTAATGAGCGCCTGATGGATGACCCTCATAACCAAGAGTTGGTTGGGGAGTTAGCGCGGGCTTGAACTGCAGACGGACCAGGCGCTTGGCCGTGTTGAGAACTTAGAGGAGCAGATACATCAGGCGAACAATGAGTTGGAGGCTGGTAGGAGGGCATCTTTGGAGAGCGAGCGTCAATGCTTGGGCAGGGTGACGGCGGTTACCTCGGAGTGGAGCGGGAAAGATGCCGCGCTAGAGGGGGAGTTGGCCGACTTAAAGCGTAGACTAGCCGAGGCTTCTGCCAGGACGGCTGAGCTTGAGGGGATCATCCGTGCCAATGATTCCCCACTATCGGCGATAAGATCTGCCACCGCTTCCAGGGAGGGCGGCCTTGAGGAGCGGATCAGGGCACTGGAGGGGAATGCTCAAGATGCCGTGGGGCAGATAGCACTCCTTGAACGGGAGAATCGACAAATCCAGGAACAGTCCGCGTGCTTGGGTTGTTCCCGTGAAGCTTGGGTTTATGCCAAAGCACAACGGGACATATATAAGCATCTGCTTGAGGTCGGCCTGATTACTGAGGGTGCCTTCGAGCAGGCGCGCCAAGAAGGCGCGACAGGCTCGTGAGGAATGCGGCTTTGACGCCGCGACACCCGGCAACGATGACATCCCTGACGGGAGTATGGCTAAGGCTGGGAAAGATGGGGGCGTAGCGGAGGACGGCGGGGGCGGAGCTGGCGACGGAGCGGCGCAAGCCAGCGATGATGGGACTGGGGCGGATGGCGTTGTTGGCAATCCCCAGTTAATTGATGATTAGTTGATTGTATCTTCTTTAATTGTTGCCGTGTGTGGCTATTTTTTCTTCTTTCCTTTTTTCTTTTTTTTATTTGATTGATTGTTGTGGCTGACATTAGACAACTCTTGCTTCGGGGCGGACGGGCATGGCCTATATCCGACTATTTTAATTGGGGGGGGGGGGGGGGTTTCCCCCTTTTTCTTCTGTTCGCTTATTGCTCGTTGTGCTGTGTGTTTTTCATTCACATGGTCATTAGTCATCTTGGATCGAGGGCTCATGGCCCGAGCTCTACTTTAGTTTGTCGTTGAATATTTTAGTCGGTGAAGGCTTGTGGCCCGAATCCCAGTTCAACCGTAGTTGAATTTTGTTGATTCTTTTGAATCGAGGGCTCATAACCCGAATTTTACTTCAACTGTCGTTGAGTCCCAGTTCAATCGTAATTAAACTTTGTTGATTCTTTTGAGTCGAGGGCTCATAGCCCGAGTTTTACTTCAACCGTCGTTGAATTTATGTTGGCGAAGGCTCGTGGCATGAGTCCCAGTTAAACCGTAGTTGAACTTTGTTGATTTTTTTTGTCGAGGGCTCATAGCCCGAGTTTTACTCTAACTGTCATTGAACTTATGTTGGCGAAGGCTCGTGGCCTGAGTCGCAGTTCAACCGTAGTTGAACTTTGTTGATTTTTTTTTGTCGAGGGCTCATAGCCCGAGTTTTACTTCAACTGTCGTTGAACATTTTAATTGGTGAAGGCTCGTGGCCTGAGTTCTAGTTCAACCGTAGTTGAAGTTTATTGATTTTTTTTGTCGAGGGCTCATAGCCCGAGTTTTACTTTAACTGTCGTTGAACACTTTAATTGGCGAAGGCTCGTGGCCTGAGTTCTAGTTCAACCGTAGTTGAACTTGGTTTATTTTTTTGTCGAGGGCTCATAGCCCGAGTTTTACTTCAACTATCGTCGAACATTTTAATTGGCGAAGGCTCGTGGCCTGAGTTCTAGTTCAACCATAGTTGAACTTTGTTGATTTTTTTTTTCGAGGGCTCATAGTCCGAGTTTTACTTCAACTGTCGTTGAACTTATGTTGGCGAAGGCTCGTTGCCTAAGTTCCAGTTCAACCGTAGTTGAACTTTGTTGATTTTGTTTGTCGAGGGCTCATAGCCCTAGTTTTACTTCAACTGTCGTTGAACTTATGTTGGTGAAGGCTCGTGGCCTGAGTCCCAGTTCAACCGTAGTTGAACTTTGTTGATTTTTTTTTGTCGAGGGCTCATAGCCTGAGTTTTACTTCAACTGTCGTTGAATTTATGTTGGCGAAGGCTCGTGGCCTGAGTCCCAATTCAACCGTAGTTGAACTTTGTTGACTTTTTTTGTCGAGGGCTCATAGCCCGAGTTTTACTTCAACTATCGTTGAACATTTTAATTGGTGAAGGCTTGTAGCCTGAGTTCTAGTTCAACCGTAGATGAAATTTGTTGATTCTTTTGAGTCGAGGGCTCATAGCCCGAGTTTTACTTCAACTGTCATTGAACTTATGCTGGCGAAGGCTCGTGGCCTGAGTTCCAATGCAACCGTAGTTGAACTTTGTTGATTTTTTTGTCAAGCGCTCATAGCCCGAGTTTTACTTTAACTGTCGGTGAATTTATGTTGGCGAAGGCTCATGGACTGAGTCCCAGTTCAACTGTAGTTGAACTTTGTTGATATTAGTTGTCGAGTGCTCATAGCCCGAGTTTTACTTCACTTGTCATTGAACTTATGTTGGCGAAAGCTCGTTGCCTGAGTCCCAGTTCAACCGTAGTTGAACTTTGTTGATTTTGTTTTGTCGAGGGCTCAAATCTCGAGTTTTACTTCAACTGTCGTTGAACTTATGTTGGTGAAGGCTCGTGGCCTAAGTCCAAGTTCAACCGTAGTAGATCATTGCTGATTTTTTTTGTCGAGGGCTCATAGCCCGAGTTTTACTTCAATGACGTTGAACTTATGTTGGCGAAGGCTCGTGGCCTGTGTCCAGTTAAACCGTAGTTGAAGTTTGTTGATTTTTTTTTTTTGTCGAGGGCTCAAAGCCCGACTTTTACTTAAATTGTCGTTGAACTTATGTTGGCGAAAGCTCATTGCCTGAGTCCCAATTCAACTGTCGTTGAACATTTTAATTAGCGAAGGCTCGTGGCCTGAGTTCTAGTTCAACCGTAGTTGAAGTTTGTTTATTTTTTTTGTTGAGGGCTCATAGTCCGAGTTTTACTTCGATTGTCGTTGAACATTCTAATTGCCGAAGGCTCGCGGCCTGAGTTCTAGTTCAACCGTAGTTGAACTTTGTTGATGTTTTTTGTCGAGGGATCATAGCCCGAGTTTTACTTCAACTGTCGTTGAACTTATGTTGGCGAAGGCTCGTGGCCTGAGTCCCAGTTAAACAGTAGTTGAACTTTGTTGATTTTTTTTGTCGAGGGCTCACAGTTCGAGTTTTACTTCAACTGTTGTTGAACGTATGTTGGCGAAGGCTCATGGCCTGAATCCCAGTTTAACCGTAGTTGAAATTTGTAGATGTTTTTTGTCGAGGGCTCATAGCCCGAGTTGTACTTCAACTTCGTTGAACATTTTATTTGGCGAAGGCTCGTGGCCTGAGTCCAGTTCAACCGTGGTTGAACTTTGTTGATATTTTTTGTCGAGGGCTCATAGCCCGAGTTTTACTTCAGCTGTCGTTGAACTTATGTTGGCAAAGGCTCGTGGCCTGAGTCCTAGTTCAACCGTAGTTGAACTTTGTCGATTTTTTTTTTGTCGAGGGCTCAAAGCTCGAGTTTTACTTCAACTGTCGTTGAACTTATGTTGGCGAAGGCTCGTGGCCTGAGTCCCAGTTCAACCGTAGTTGAACTTTGTTGATTATTTTTGTCAAGGGCTCATAGCCCGAGTTTTACTTCAACTGTCTTTGAACTTATGTTGGCGAAGGCTCGTGTCCTGAGTCCCAGTACAACCGTAGTTGAACTTTGTAGATTTTTCTTTTTTGTCGAGGGCTCATAGCCCGACTTTTACTTCAACTGTCGTTGAACTTATGTTGGAAAAGGGTCGTTACCTGAGTCCCAATTCAACTGTCGTTAAACATTTTAATTGGTGAAGGCTCGTGGCCTGAGTTCTAGTTCAATCGTAGTTGAGGTTTGTTGATTTTATTTTTGTCGAGGGCTCATAGTCCGAGTTTTACTTCAAATGTCATTGAAAATTTTAATTGGCGAAGGCTCGTGGCCTGAGTTCTAGTTCAACCGTAGTTGAACTTTGTTGATTTCTTTTGTCGAGGGCTCATAGCCCGAGTTTTACTTGAACTGTCATTGAACCTATGTTGATGATGGCTCGTGGCCTGAGTCCCAGTTCAAGCGTAGTTGAACTTTGTTTATTTTTTTTTGTCGAGGGCTCACAGCTTGAGTTTTACTTCAACTGTCATTGAACTTATGTTGGCGAAGACTCGTGGCCTGTGTCCAAGTTCAACCGTAGTTGAAATTTGTTGATTTTTTTTGTCGAAGGCTCACAGGCCGAGTTTTACTACAACTTCGTTGAACATTTTAATTGGTGAAGACTCGTGGCCTGAGTTCTAGTGCAACCGTAGTTGAACTTTGTTGATTTTGTTTGTCGAGGGCTCATAGCCCGAGTTTTACTTCAACTGTCATTGAACTTATGTTGGCGAAGGCTTGTGGCCTGAGTCCCAGTTCAACCGTAGTTGAACATTGTTGATTTTTATTGTCGATGGCTCACAGCTCGAGTTTTACTTAAACTGTCATTGAACTTATGTTGGCGAAGGCTCGTGGCCTGAGTCCCAGTTCAACCGTAGTTGAAATTTGTTGATTTTTTCTTGTCGAGGGCTCATAGCTCGAGTTTTACTTCAACTTTGTTGAACATTTTAATCGGTGAAGGCTCGTGGCCTGAATTCTAGTTCAACCGTAGTTGAACTTTATTGATTGTTTTTGTCGAGGGCTCATAGCCAGAGTTTTAATTCAACTGTCGTTGAACATTTTAATTGGCGAAGGCTTGTGGCCTGAGTTCTAGTTCAATCGTAGTTGAACTTTGTTGATTTTTTTTGTCGAGGGCTCATAGCCCAAGTTTTACTTCAACTGACGTTGAACTTATGTTGGCGAAGGCTCGTGGCCTAAGTCCCAGTTCAACCGTAGTTGAACTTTGTTGATTTTTTTTGTCGGGGGCTCATAGCCCGAGTTTTACTTCAACTGTTGTTGAACTTATGTTGGTGAAGGCTCGTGGCCTCAGTCCCAGTTCAACCATAGTTGAAATTTATTGATTCTTTTTTGTCGAGGGCTCATAGCCCGAGTTTTACTTCAACTGTCATTGAACATTTTAATTGGTGAAGGCTCGTGGCCTGAGTTCTAGTTCAACCGTAGTTGAAGTTTATTGATTGTTTTTGTCGAGGGCTCATAGTCCGAGTTTTACTTCAACTGTCGTTGAACTTATGTTGGAAAAGGGTCGTTACCTGAGTCCCAATTCAACTGTCGTTAAACATTTTAATTGGTGAAGGCTCGTGGCCTGAGTTCTAGTTCAATCGCAGTTGAGGTTTGTTGATTTTATTTTTGTCGAGGGCTCATAGTCCGAGTTTTACTTCAAATGTCATTGAAAATTTTAATTGGCGAAGGCTCGTGGCCTGAGTTCTAGTTCAACCGTAGTTGAACTTTGTTGATTTCTTTTGTCGAGGGCTCATAGCCCGAGTTTTACTTCAATGACGTTGAACTTATGTTGGCGAAGGCTCGTGGCCTGAGTCCAGTTAAACCGTAGTTGAAGTTTGTTGATTTTTTTTTGGTCGAGGGCTCATAGCCCGACTTTTACTTAAACTGTCGTTGAACTTATGTTGGCGAAGGCTCATTGCCTGAGTCCCAATTCAACTGTCGTTGAACATTTTAATTAGCGAAGGCTCGTGGCCTAAGTTCTAGTTCAACCGTAGTTGAAGTTTGTTTATTTTTTTTGTCGAGGGCTCATAGTCCGAGTTTTACTTCAACTGTCGTTGAACATTCTAATTGCCGAAGGCTCGCGGCCTGAGTTCTAGTTTAACCGTAGTTGAACTTTGTTGATGTTTTTTGTCGAGGGATCATAGCCCGAGTTTTACTTCAACTGTCGTTGAACTTATGTTGGCGAAGGCTCGTGGCCTGAGTCCCAGTTAAACAGTAGTTGAACTTTGTTGATTTTTTTGTCGAGGGCTCACAGTTCGAGTTTTACTTCAACTGTTGTTGAACGTATGTTGGCGAAGGCTCATGGCCTGAATACCAGTTTAACCGTAGTTGAAATTTGTAGATGTTTTTTGTCGAGGGCTCATAGCCCGAGTTTTACTTCAACTTCGTTGAACATTTTATTTGGCGAAGGCTCGTGGCCTGAGTCCCAGTTCAACCGTGGTTGAACTTTGTTGATATTTTTTGTCGAGGGCTCATAGCCCGAGTTTTACTTCAGCTGTCGTTGAACTTATGTTGGCGAAGGCTCCTGGCCTGAGTCCCAGTTCAACCGTAGTTGAACTTTGTCGATTTTTTTTTGTCGAGGGCTCAAAGCTCGAGTTTTACTTCAACTGTCGTTGAACTTACGTTGGCGAAGGCTCGTGGCCTGAGTCCCAGCTCAACCGTAGTTGAACTTTGTTGATTATTTTTGTCAAGGGCTCATAGCCCGAGTTTTACTTCAACTGTCTTTGAACTTATGTTGGCGAAGGCTCGTGTCCTGAGTCCCAGTACAATCGTAGTTGAACTTTGTTGATTTTTCTTTTTTGTCAAGGGCTCATAGCCCGACTTTTACTTCAACTGTCGTTGAACTTTTGTTGGAAAAGGGTCGTTACCTGAGTCCCAATTCAACTGTCGTTAAACATTTTAATTGGTGATGGCTCGTGGCCTGAGTTCTAGTTCAATCGAAGTTGAGGTTTGTTGATTTTATTTTTGTCGAGGGCTCATAGTCCGAGTTTTACTTCAAATGTCATTGAAAATTTTAATTGGCGAAGGCTCGTGGCCTGAGTTCTAGTTCAACCGTAGTTGAACTTTGTTGATTTCTTTTGTCAAGGGCTCATAGCCCGAGTTTTACTTCAACTGTCGTTGAACCTATGTTGATGATGGCTTGTGGCCTGAGTCCCAGTTCAACCGTAGTTGAACTTTGTTGATTTTTTTTTGTCGAGGGCTCACAGCTTTAGTTTTACTTCAACTGTCGTTGAACTTATGTTGGCGAAGGCTCGTGGCCTGTGTCCAAGTTCAACCGTAGTTGAAATTTGTTGATTTTTTTTGTCGAGGGCTCACAGGCCGAGTTTTACTTCAACTTCGTTGAACATTTTAATTGGTGAAGACTCGTGGCCTGAGTTCTAGTGCAACCGTAGTTGAACTTTGTTGATTTTTTTTGTCGAGGGCTCATAGCCCGAGTTTTACTTCAACTGTCATTGAACTTATGTTGGCGAAGGCTTGTGGCCTGAGTCCCAGTTCAACCGTAGTTGAACTTTGTTGATTTTTTTTGTCGATGGCTCACAGCTCGAGTTTTACTTCAACTGTCATTGAACTTATGTTGGCGAAGGCTCGTGGCCTGAGTCCCAGTTCAACCGTAGTTGAAATTTGTTGATTTTTTCTTATCGAGGGCTCATAGCTCGAGTTTTACTTCAACTTTGTTGAACATTTTAATCGGCGAAGGCTCGTGGCCTGAGTTCTAGTTCAACCGTAGTTGAACTTTGTTGATTGTTTTTGTCGAGGGCTCATAGCCCGAGTTTTAATTCAACTGTCGTTGAACATTTTAATTGGCGAAGGCTCGTGGCCTGAGTTCTAGTTCAATCGTAGTTGAACTTTGTTGATTTTTTTTGTCGAGGGTTCATAGCCCAAGTTTTACTTCAAGTGACGTTGAACTTATGTTGGCGAAGGCTCGTGGCCTAAGTCCCAGTTCAACCGTAGTTGAACTTTGTTGATTTTTTTTGTCGGGGGCTCATAGCCCGAGTTTTACTTCAACTGTTGTTGAACTTATGTTGGTGAAGGCTCGTGGCCTCAGTCCCAGTTCAACCATAGTTGAAATTTATTGATTTTTTTTGTCGAGGGCTCATAGCCCGAGTTTTACTTCAACTGTCGTTGAACATTTTAATTGGTGAAGGCTCGTGGCCTGAGTTCTAGTTCAACCGTAGTTGAAGTTTATTGATTGTTTTTGTCGAGGGCTCATAGTCCGAGTTTTACTTCAACTGTCGTTGAACATTTTAATTGGCGAAGGCTAGTTGCCTGAGTTCTAGTTCAACCGTAGTTGAACTTTGTTGATTTTTTTTGTCGAGGGCTCATAGCCCGAGTTTTACTTCAACTGTCGTTGAACTTATGTTGGCGAAGGCTCGTGGCCCGAGTCCTAGTTCAATCGTAGTTGAACTTTGTTGATTTTTTTTATCGAGGGCCCACAACTCGAGTTTTACTTCAACTGTCATTGAACTTATGTTGGCGAAGGCTCGTGACCTGAGTCCCAGTTCAATCGTAGTTGAACTTTGTTAATTTTTTTTGTCGGGGGCTCACAGCCCGAGTTTTACTTCAACTTCGTTGAACATTTTAATTGGTGATGGCTCTTGGCCTAAGTTCTAGTTCGAGTTGAACTTTGTTGATTTTTTTGTCGAGGGCTCATAGCCCAAGTTTTACTTCATTTGTTGTAAAACATTTTAATTGGCGAAGGCTCGTGGCCTGAGTTCTAGTTCAACCGTAGTAGAACTTTGTTGATTCTTTTGAGTCGAGGGCTCATAGCCTGAGTTTTACTTCCACTGTCGTTGAACTTATGTTGGTGAAGGCTCGTGGCCTGAGTCCTAGTTCAACCGTAGTTGAACTTTGTTGATTTTTTTTGTCGAGGGCTCAAAGCCCGAGTTTTACTTCAACTGTCGTTGAATTTATGTTGGCGAAGGCTCGTGGCCTGAGTCCCAGTTCAACCGTAGTAGAACTTTGTTGATTTTTTTCGTCGAGGGCTCATAGCCGGAGGTTCACTTCAACTGTCGTTGAACTTATGTTGGCGAAGGCTCGTGGCCTAAGTCCTAGATCAACCGTAGTTGATCTTTGTTGATTTTTTTTTGAGGGCTCATAGCTCGAGTTTTACTTCAATTGTTGTTGAACATTTTAATTGGCGAAAGCTCGTGGCCTGAGTTCTAGTTCAACCGTAGTTGATCTTTGTTTATTCTTTTGAGTCGAGGGCTCATAGCCCGAGTTTTACTTCAACTGTCGTTGAACTTATGTTGGCGAAAGCTCGTGGCCTGAGTCCCAGTTCAACCGTAGTTGAACTTTGTTGATTTTTTTTGTCGAGGGCTCATGGCCCGAGTTTTACTTCAACTGTTGTTGAACATTTTAATTTACGAAGGCTCGTGGCCTGAGTTCTAGTTCAACCGTAGTTGAACTTTGTTGATTCTTTTGAGTCGAGGGCTCATAGCCTGACTTTTACTTCAACTGTCGTTCTCGTGGCCTGAGTCCCAGTTCAACCATAGTTGAACTTTGTTGATTTGTTTTGTCGAGGGCTCATAGCCCTAGTTTTACTTCAACTGTCATTGAATTTATGTTGGCGAAGGCTCGTGGCCTGAGTCCCAGTTCAACCATAGTTGAACTTTGTTGATTTTTTTTGTCAAGAGCTCATAGCCCGAGTTTTACTTCAACTGTCTTTGAACTTATGTTGGCGAAGGCTCGTGTCCTGAGTCCCAGTACAATTGTAGTTGAACTTTGTTGATTTTTCTTTTTTGTCGAGGGCTCATAGCCCGACTTTTACTTCAACTGTCGTGAACTTATGTTGGAAAAGGGTCATTACCTGAGTCCCAATTCAACTGTCGTTAAACATTTTAATTGGTGAAGGCTCGTGGCCAGAGTTCTAGTTCAATCGTATTTGAGGTTTGTTGATTTTATTTTTGTCGAGGGCTCATAGTCCGAGTTTTACTTCAAATGTCATTGAAAATTTTAATTGGCGAAGGCTTGTGGCCTGAGTTCTAGTTCAACCGTAGTTGAACTTTGTTGATTTCTTTTGTCGAGGGCTCATAGCCCGAGTTTTACTTCAACTGTCGTTGAACTTATGTTGACGATGGCTCGTGGCCTGAGTCCCAGTTCAACCGTAGTTGAACTTTGTTGATTTTTTTTTGTCGAGGGCTCACAGCTCGAGTTTTACTTCAACTGTCGTTGAACTTATGTTGGCGAAGGCTCGTGGCCTGAGTCCAAGTTCAACCGTAGTTGAAATTTGTTGATTTTTTTTGTCGAGGGCTCACAGGCCGAGTTTTACTTCAACTTTGTTGAACATTTTAATTGGTGAAGACTCGTGGCCTGAGTTCTAGTGCAACCGTAGTTGAACTTTGTTGATCTTTTTTGTCGAGGGCTCATAGCCCGAGTTTTACTTCAACTGTCATTGAACTTATGTTGGCAATGGCTTGTGGCCTGAGTCCTAGTTCAACCGTAGTTGAACTTTGTTGATTTTTGTTGTCGATGGCTCACAGCTCGAGTTTTACTTCAACTGTCATTGAAATTATGTTGGCGAAGGCTCGTGGCCTGAGTCCCAGTTCAACCGTAGTTGAAATTTGTTGATTTTTTTTGTCGAGGGCTCATTGCCCGAGTTTTACTTCAACTTTGTTGAACATTTTAATTGGTGAAGGCTCGTGGCCTGAGTTCTAGTTCAACCGTAGTTGAACTTTGTTGATTATTTTTGTCGAGGGCTCATAGCCCGAGTTTTAATTCAACTGTCGTTGAACATTTTAATTGGCAAAGGCTCGTGGCCTGAGTTCTAGTTCAATCGTAGTTGAACTTTGTTGATTTTTTTGTCTAGGGCTCACAGCCCAAGTTTTACTTCAACTGACGTTGAACTTATGTTGGCGAAGGCTCGTGGCCTAAGTCCCAGCTCAACCGTAGTTGAACTTTTTTGATTATTTTGAGTCGAGGGCTCATAACTCGAATTTTACTTCAACTGTCGTTGAACATTTTAATTGGCGAAGGCTCGTGGCCTGAGTCCTAGTTCAACCGTAGTTGAACTTTGTTGATTTTTTTTGTCGATGGCTCACAGCTCGAGTTTTACTTCAACTGTCATTGAACTTATGTTGGCGAAGGCTCGTGGCCTGAGTCCCAGTTCAACCGTAGTTGAAATTTTTTGATTTTTTCTTGTCGAGGGCTCATAGCTCGAGTTTTACTTCAACTTTGTTGAACATTTTAATCGGCGAAGGCTCCTGGCCTGAGTTCTAGTTCAACCGTAGTTGAACTTTGTTGATTGTTTTTGTCGAGGGCTCATAGCCCGAGTTTTAATTCAACTGTCGTTGAACATTTTAATTGGCGAAGGCTCGTGGCCTGAGTTCTAGTTCAATCGTAGTTGAACTTTGTTGATTTTTTTTGTCGAGGGTTCATAGCCCAAGTTTTACTTCAACTGACGTTGAACTTATGTTGGCGAAGGCTCGTGGCCTAAGTCCCAGTTCAACCGTAGTTGAACTTTGTTGATTTTTTTTGTCGGGGGCTCATAGCCCGAGTTTTACTTCAACTGTTGTTGAACTTATGTTGGTGAAGGCTCGTGGCCTCAGTCCCAGTTCAACCATAGTTGAAATTTATTGATTTTTTTTGTCGAGGGCTCATAGCCCGAGTTTTACTTCAACTGTCGTTGAACATTTTAATTGGTGAAGGCTCGTGGCCTGAGTTCTAGTTCAACCGTAGTTGAAGTTTATTGATTGTTTTTGTCGAGGGCTCATAGTCCGAGTTTTACTTCAACTGTCGTTGAACATTTTAATTGGCGAAGGCTAGTTGCCTGAGTTCTAGTTCAACCGTAGTTGAACTTTGTTGATTTTTTTTGTCGAGGGCTCATAGCCCGAGTTTTACTTCAACTGTCGTTGAACTTATGTTGGCGAAGGCTCGTGGCCCGAGTCCTAGTTCAATCGTAGTTGAACTTTGTTGATTTTTTTTATCGAGGGCCCACAACTCGAGTTTTACTTCAACTGTCATTGAACTTATGTTGGCGAAGGCTCGTGACCTGAGTCCCAGTTCAATCGTAGTTGAACTTTGTTAATTTTTTTTGTCGGGGGCTCACAACCCGAGTTTTACTTCAACTTCGTTGAACATTTTAATTGGTGATGGCTCGTGACCTAAGTTCTAGTTCGAGTTGAACTTTGTTGATTTTTTTGTCGAGGGCTCATAGCCCAAGTTTTACTTCATTTGTTGTAAAACATTTTAATTGGCGAAGGCTCGTGGCCTGAGTTCTAGTTCAACCGTAGTAGAACTTTGTTGATTCTTTTGAGTCGAGGGCTCATAGCCTGAGTTTTATTTCCACTGTCGTTGAACTTATGTTGGTGAAGGCTCGTGGCCTGAGTCCTAGTTCAACCGTAGTTGAACTTTGTTGATTTTTTTTGTCGAGGGCTCAAAGCCCGAGTTTTACTTCAACTGTCGTTGAATTTATGTTGGCGAAGGCTCGTGGCCTGAGTCCCAGTTCAACCGTAGTAGAACTTTGTTGATTTTTTTTTGTCGAGGGCTCATAGCCGGAGGTTCACTTCAACTGTCGTTGAACTTATGTTGGCGAAGGCTCGTGGCCTAAGTCCTAGATCAACCGTAGTTGATCTTTGTTGATTTTTTTTTGAGGGCTCATAGCTCGAGTTTTACTTCAACTGTTGTTGAACATTTTAATTGGCGAAAGCTCGTGGCCTGAGTTCTAGTTCAACCGTAGTTGATCTTTGTTTATTCTTTTGAGTCGAGGGCTCATAGCCCGAGTTTTACTTCAACTGTCGTTGAACTTATGTTGGCGAAAGCTCGTGGCCTGAGTCCCAGTTCAACCGTAGTTGAACTTTGTTGATTTTTTTTGTCGAGGGCTCATGGCCCGAGTTTTACTTCAACTGTTGTTGAACATTTTAATTTACGAAGGCTCGTGGCCTGAGTTCTAGTTCAACCGTAGTTGAACTTTGTTGATTCTTTTGAGTCGAGGGCTCATAGCCTGAGTTTTACTTCAACTGTCGTTCTCGTGGCCTGAGTCCCAGTTCAACCATAGTTGAACTTTGTTGATTTGTTTTGTCGAGGGCTCATAGCCCTAGTTTTACTTCAACTGTCGTTGAATTTATGTTGGCGAAGGCTCGTGGCCTGAGTCCCAGTTCAACCATAGTTTAACTTTGTTGATTTTTTTTGTCAAGGGCTCATAGCCCGAGTTTTGCTTCAACTGTCTTTGAACTTATGTTGGCGAAGGCTCGTGTCCTGAGTCCCAGTACAATCGTAGTTGAACTTTGTTGATTTTTCTTTTTTGTCGAGGGCTCATAGCCCGACTTTTACTTCAACTGTCGTGAACTTATGTTGGAAAAGGGTCATTACCTAAGTCCCAATTCAACTGTCGTTAAACATTTTAATTGGTGAAGGCTCGTGGCCAGAGTTCTAGTTCAATCGTAGTTGAGGTTTGTTGATTTTATTTTTGTCGAGGGCTCATAGTCCGAGTTTTACTTCAAATGTCATTGAAAATTTTAATCGGCGAAGGCTTGTGGCCTGAGTTCTAGTTCAACCGTAGTTGAACTTTGTTGATTTCTTTTGTCGAGGGCTCATAGCCCGAGTTTTACTTCAACTGTCGTTGAACTTATGTTGACGATGGCTCGTGGCCTGAGTCCCAGTTCAACCGTAGTTGAACTTTGTTGATTTTTTTTGTCGAGGGCTCACAGCTCGAGTTTTACTTCAACTGTCGTTGAACTTATGTTGGCGAAGGCTCGTGGCCTGAGTCCAAGTTCAACCATAGTTGAAATTTGTTGATTGTTTTTGTCGAGGGCTCACAGGCCGAGTTTTACTTCAACTTAGTTGAACATTTTAATTGTTGAAGACTCGTGGCCTGAGTTCTAGTGCAACCGTAGTTGAACTTTGTTGATTTTTTTTGTCGAGGGCTCATAGCCCGAGTTTTACTTCAACTGTCATTGAACTTATGTTGGCGAAGGCTTGTGGCCTGAGTCCCAGTTCAACCGTAGTTGAACTTTGTTGATTTTTTTTGTCGATGGCTCACAGCTCGAGTTTTACTTCAACTGTCATTGAACTTATGTTGGCGAAGGCTCGTGGCCTGAGTCCCAGTTCAACCGTAGTTGAAATTTGTTGATTTTTTTTGTCGAGGGCTCATAGCCCGAGTTTTACTTCAACTTTGTTGAACATTTTAATTGGTGAAGGCTCGTGGCCTGAGTTCTAGTTCAACCGTAGTTGAACTTTGTTGATTATTTTTGTCGAGGGCTCATAGCCCGAGTTTTAATTCAACTGTCGTTGAACATTTTAATTGGCGAAGGCTCGTGGCCTGAGTTCTAGTTCAATCGTAGTTGAACTTTGTTGATTTTTTTGTCTAGGGCTCACAGCCCAAGTTTTACTTCAACTGACGTTGAACTTATGTTGGCGAAGGCTCGTGGCCTAAGTCCCAGTTCAACCGTAGTTGAACTTTATTGATTTTTTTTTGTCGGGGGCTCATAGCCCGAGTTTTACTTCAACTGTCGTAGAACTTATGTTGGCGATGGCTTGTGTCCTGAGTCCTAGTTCAACCGTAGTTGAACTTTGTTGATTTTTTTTGTCGATGGCTCACAGCTCGAGTTTTACTTCAACTGTCATTGAACTTATGTTGGCGAAGGCTCGTGGCCTGAGTCCCAGTTCAACCGTAGTTGAAATTTGTTGATTTTTTCTTGTCGAGGGCTCATAGCTCGAGTTTTACTTCAACTTTGTTGAACATTTTAATCGGCGAAGGCTCGAGACCTGAGTTCTAGTTCAACCATAGTTGAACTTTGTTGATTGTTTTTGTCGAGGGCTCATAGCCCGAGTTTTAATTCAACTATCGTTGAACATTTTAATTGGCGAAGGCTCGTGGCCTGAGTTCTAGTTCAATCGTAGTTGAACTTTGTTTATTTTTTCTGTGGAGGGCTCATAGCCCAAGTTTTACTTCAACTGACGTTGAACTTATGTTGGCGAAGGCTCGTGGCCTAAGTCCCAGTTCAACCGTAGTTGAACTTTGTTGATTTTTTTGTCGGGGGCTCATAGCCCGAGTTTTACTTCAACTGTTGTTGAACTTATGTTGGTGAAGGCTCGTGGCCTCAGTCCCAGTTCAACCATAGTTGAAATTTATTGATTTTTTTTGTCGAAGGCTCATAGCCCGAGTTTTACTTCAACTGTCGTTGAACATTTTAATTGGTGAAGGCTCAAGGCCTGAGTTCTAGTTCAACCGTAGTTGAAGTTTATTGATTGTTTTTGTCGAGGGCTCATAGTCCGAGTTTTACTTCAACTGTCGTTGAACATTTTAATTGGCGAAGGCTCGTTGCCTGAGTTCTAGTTCAACCGTAGTTGAACTTTGTTGATTTTTTTTGTCGAGGGCTCATAGCCCGAGTTTTACTTCAACTGTCGTTGAACTTATGTTGGCGAAGGCTCGTGGCCCGAGTCCTAGTTCAACCGTAGTTGAACTTTGTTGATTTTATTTGTCGAGGGCTCATAGCCCGAGTTTTACTTCAACTGTCGTTGAACTTATGTTGGCGAAGGCTCGTGGCCTGAGTCCCAGTTCAATCGTAGTTGAACTTTGTTAATTTTTTTTGTCGGGGGCTCACAGCCCGAGTTTTACTTCAACTTCGTTGAACATTTTAATTGGCGATGGCTCGTGGCCTAAGTTCTAGTTCGAGTTGAACTTTGTTGATTTTTTTGTCGAGGCCTCATAGCCCAAGTTTTACTTCAATTGTTGTTAAACATTTTAATTGGCAAAGGCTCGTGGCCTGAGTTCTAGTTCAACCGTAGTAGAACTTTGTTGATTCTTTTGAGTCGAGGGCTCATAGCCTGAGTTTTTCTTCCACTGTCGTTGAACTTATGTTGGTGAAGGCTCGTGGCCTGAGTCCTAGTTCAACCGTAGTTGAACTTTGTTGATTTTTTTTGTCGAGGGCTCATAGCCCGAGTGTTACTTCAACTGTCGTTGAATTTATGTTGGCGAAGGCTCGTGGCCTGAGTCTCAGTTCAACCGTAGTTGAACTTTGTTGATTTTTTTTGTCGAGGGCTCATAGCCGGAGGTTCACTTCAACTGTCGTTGAACTTATGTTGGCGAAGGCTCGTGGCCTAAGTCCTAGATCAACCGTAGTTGATCTTTGTTGATTTTTTTTTTCGAGGGCTCATAGCTCGAGTTTTACTTCAACTGTTGTTGAACATTTTAATTGGCGAAAGCTCGTGGCCTGAGTTCTAGTTCAACCGTAGTTGATCTTTGTTTATTCTTTTGAGTCGAGGGCTCATAGCCCGAGTTTTACTTCAACTGTCGTTGAACTTATGTTGGCAAAAGCTCGTGGCCTGAGTCCCAGTTCAACCCCAGTTGAACTTTGTTGATTTTTTTTGTCGAGGGCTTATAGCCCTAGTTTTACTTCAACTGTTGTTGAACATTTTAATTTACGAAGGCTCGTGGCCTGAGTTCTAGTTCAACCGTAGTTGAACATTGTTGATTCTTTTGAGTCGAGGGCTCATAGCCTGAGTTTTACTTCAACTGTCGTTCTCGTGGCCTGAGTCCCAGTTCAACCATAGTTGAACTTTGTTGATTTGTTTTATCGAGGGCTCATAGCCCTAGTTTTACTTCAACTGTCGTTAAATTTATGTTGGCGAAGGCTCGTGGCCTGAGTCCCAGTTCAACCGTAGTTGAACTTTGTTGATTTTTTTTTGTCGAGGGCTCATAGCCCGAGTTTCATTTCAACTGTCGTTGAACTTATGTTGGCGAAGGCTCGTGGCCTGAGTCCTAGTTCAACCGTAGTTGATCTCTGTTGATTTTGTTTTTGTCGAGGGCTCATAGCCCGAGTTTTACTTCAACTGTTGTTGAACATTTTAATTAGCGAAGGCTTGTGGCCTGAGTTATAGTTCAACCGTAGTTGAGCTTTGTTGATTCTTTTGAGTCGAGGGCTCATAACCCGAGTTTTACTTCAACTGTCATTGAACTTATGTTGGCGAAAGCTCGTGGCCTAAGTCCCAGTTCAACCGTAGTTGAACTTTGTTGATTTTTTTTTGTCGAGGGCTCATAGCCCGAGTTTTACTTCAACTGTCGTTGAACATTTTAATTGACGAAGGCTCGTGGCCTGAGTCCCAGTTCAACCGTAGTTGAACTTTGTTGATTCTTTTGAGTCGGGGGCTCATAGCCCGAGTATGGATGAGATGAATCAGACTTGCCCTGGTCGTTGTTTTCCCTTTGTTTCTGACTTCAGCAAAAGCTACATGATCTTGCTATGAAATCCCCACAGACGGTGCCAAATTGTTTCGCCTAAAATGTTTTGGAACGTTTATGAGCTCAAAACAATTATTAAAAATAAAGGGCCAATCATAGCAGGTCGTCACATATCTGAAATTCAGTAAAGGAAAGGATAAAGGGGACATATATAAAGATAGTAGAAGATATTTAGTGATCTTTACTCATGATAATGGGTTAATCTGCCTCTCCATGAAGTGGTTCAGATCCTTACAATCATGTTTTCATAGATCTACAGTTATTCTGTATTTTTGGTATTGGTTCTCACTTTGCGTTGTACTCTGTATTTCTTAGAAACCCCATGGCGAGAGTGTGGAACCCCTTTTCTGATGATTGCATCGGTATTTATAGATCTTAATTACGTCGGTTGATTTTTCTTGGAGATCGGATCCGTGTCGTGAGACTATTGTGGGCGTACCCGCAAGGTGTCGATCCCGACCAAAACCTTTAAGCGGATATGGACAATATTATTTGGTCGAGGGCGACCTCTCCACTTGTGGCGTCCACACTAGTCGAGGGGAGCCTCGACGCTTGCTATGTAAACTTTAGCAGAGAGGGGTAATTAATTCATTCTGATCATTATAAGGTCGAACTATAGCTCATACACCATCAATACTCGATTAACTACATTTTCATGAACTTTCCCTTACTGAAGCTTTCTTCGACATTATTAGTCAAAATGTCAGACAAATAAAATATGACCAAATTAGAAACTGTATATTTCCAAGTTCTAATCGGTGTTTGTTTTTTAAGAGATGAAGTCTATAACAAAGCTTGTAAATCGTGCTGAATATACAGAGGGAAACAACTATTTTTAGAAAGAGAAAAGGGTTTTGAATTGATGTTGAAAAGATGAAGACAAATTGGGAATTATATGGCTAGGATAGGCTGAAAGGCGTAAGAGGTAGGGTGGGTTAGTGTTTTACTCAAAAGTTATTGAATATCTTTGAACAAATTAATCAATATAAATAAAGGGACAATCGGAATCAATGATAATATATATTGAAGATTGATCATTGGGTTGTGTTATATACAGATTATCTTTATAAGAATATAATAAAATTTAATCAAGTATCAAGAACAAATAAGCAGTAGAAATGTTGATAATGGAGAGAAGAGTGATATAGAGATAGAGAATTGTGAAGAGGTCCCCTCGCCCAACTATTACATCGCCGCTAAGATATTACAAGTATAACGGAAATATAAAAAAGGAGAGGTTGGGGATGTCCACCTAGACAGGTCCGCCGACTCGACATTTAAGGGCGGGACTGTATCCCTTTTGGCGTACGGCCATAAGGGAGGACGTCCCCAAATGTCGTCGTCCTCATGAGGAGGCATCCCCATCCTGGACTACATCCGGACCGGCCACATGTATATACAAACAAGCCATATTTTGCGTCCGATTTGTCCACATACAGTTAGTATAACAAATCAGCATGACACATCACATGGCCCTAGGTGTAGCGGCAGAGAGAAACATCCACCCTAATATATGGAACATTATATGGTCCCAAATCCAAGAGAATAAACATCTGCCAGGCCATTATAGAAGAGGACAAAGGACAGTCTTGAACCAAGTAGCATAAATAGGAGAAGAATCAACCAAAAATGTTGTGGATGAACTTGCTTATAATTCTGTAGCTTCGAAATTAGATCTGGAACCTTCCTTTTCTCAGTTTTTCCTTTCTTTTTTTCAGTTTAGTTACTCCCAGAAGTTAAGGAACAGACCCCTCTTTGTGGTCTGGAAATCAGTTTATCATCAATATAATTTTGCTTGTTACATTTGGTGCTTTAATTTACCCTCCCTCTACAAATTGGTGATAAAGATGAAAATACTTGTTTTAAATCACTAGATGAAGCTGTTAAGAAACTGCAGGTTGACTCTACTTCACATATTAATGCTCTGGAGTCCATTAACATTGTCCTTTAGGACATTGTTTCTCAGTTGGAATATATACGTCCATCGTCGTCGGCACCGCCACCTCCCTTTCTTTTACCCCAGGTCCTTCTTCTACACCTTCACCACATACTTTTACCCAGCAACCAAATTTTTCTCCTACTTTAACCCAACAACCACAACAAAAGATTTATCCAATGAACCAACAGCAATTTATGCCCTTTCGGCATGATAAACCAGCACCAATCGGTTTGCCCAAGTTCGACGATTTTCACGCTGAGAGACTTTGCAAGCTATTCAATATTTTGACAGGTATCATGTTGCTGATGAGGACTGTTTGGACCTTGTTCCTTCATTCTTTAAGGAGAAGCAAGAGAGTGGTACACTGGTACTAATGGATGTGAGCACGTGATTGTTGTCTAACATAATTTACTCCCACAAAACCAAAACAAAAATTGTCTATTTTTACGGTGTGTAATTTTTGTGAATGTTTCGTGTTATTTTCGGTAATTGTTTGCATTTGTATACGCATTATTATATGTGCTTAAATTAACAAAAAAAAATAGGTCATGTTTGCATTTTTTATCTAACTTTGCAATTAGAAGTAGTTTGAGTTTATTTTTGCAGGAAAATGAAAAAATCACAAGAATATGTATTTTTGCATTTTTGGAATTTAATGTCCAAATTGTTTTTAATGTTATTTAATTATATGTGATAATTACTATTAGAAGTTAATTAGTATTTTTGACAAGTTAATTTGGTTTTATGAGTTAATTTAGGATTTTAAGAATTTTAGTTTTTATTTTTAAAAGGAAAAAACAAAAGAAAATGAAGCAAAATAGAGTTAAAGGAGTTCAAAATCGGATTGGGCCAATTCCAAATTTTAAATCCGAGCCCAAACTAAAATAAACCCTAAACTCAGCCCAATTCCGTCCAGCCCGCCTAAAATAACCCGGACCCCAATTAAATCAAATGCTGGCCATTGATCTCTCGTGATCTAATGGTCCAGGATTATCCTTGCATTTTGATGTACCAAAACCCCCAAATCCATTTCATGTCCCCCTAAATCAATGTCTAACCCTAGAGATGAAGAACCCCAAAAGCTTCCGCCGCCTCCCGCCATCGGAATTCGCCTCACGGCGGTTCCAGTGGCCCAAATCACCCAAAACTTACACCAAAACACCCCAGGATCCCCTCCGTTCCAACCATGAACTTGTTTCCCTTTAAATCATGCCAAAATCGCTCGAATCTCCAAATCCAGGCATGAACCCTAGCCGCCGCCGCGAGATTCCGGTGGCGGTGCCTTCCCTTTAGCCCTAAAACACGCACAAAACCTTCACCTCGTCTCCCTCACACCTAAACCAGCCTCTGTTCCTTTCGAATCTAACCAGAGAGTCTCGAATCCCAAATCGAGACCAAGAACCCTAGATAGTAAATCGAACTTAAAGTCTCTGCGAAAGACAAGGAATTGGGGTATCAATTGATTTTAGCCGATTGTTTTTAATCGAAAACAATCGTTTAAAGTCTATTTTTACCTCAAAAAAGGCGCGAGTCAGAATCCGATTTAGTTCGTCCAGTTTTTCATTTCTTTTGGGGTAATTTTCTTTTCCTGTTGTCACACCTCCTTTTTTCACACCACATGTATAAAACGTGAATGTGCCACTGTTTAATACTACACCCCGAGAAGGGATATAATAATAATCAATGAAGGAGTTTTTCCACTTAAAGGACAGTCGGAACGGGATCAATTTATTTAATTATTCAGAGTCGCCACTTGGGAAAATAATGGTGTCCCAAGTCACCGGTTTAATCCCGAACCGAGGAAATTTATGACTCGGTATTACAGTCTGCGAGACTAGAAACCTGGATAAGGAATTCTGTTAACCCGCGAGAAGGTGTTAGGCACTCCCGGATTCCGTGGTTTTAGCACGGTCGCTCAACTGCAATTTTTATTTCTATCCGATTTCTTTATATATTTCAATTAGGTTCTTTTAATGTTCCGCTTTTCAATTTTAGAAGAATTGCGACGTCATGAAAACACATTTCGAGTCACACCGCAACCGGTACGCCTGTGACTTTAATGTACTTCAATTTCGCCGAGAGTAAGATTTGGGTCACATAAATGCGCACCCACATTCAGGAAAGTAATTTATTTACAAGTCGTGCCTAAAGAGTCTATCGTATCGTGAACTTTGGGAAAGATCGTGAAATTTGCTAAACGGTCCTCCCGAGTCTATAATTTTTATAACAATTATTTGAGGGCCCCGCAATTGTGTATTTAGGGCGGCGAGGCTCATCTCACTTTTATTAAAGGCCAATCCTAACATAACTATATTTTCTACATGTTTCATCTCTAATCATAAATGAGAGTAAGACCTAGTTACTAATTATTAATTAAGCATTATTACGATTTGGTTAAATCTTATATTGAACTACTTGGACGTTTGATAGTGGTTTGTGCGTGTAATATATCATCATCATCAATCAGATTAAGAGAAATCTTCACTTAATGTGCATCAAATTTGTAAGCAACGAGGCCGTGAGTTACTTAAAGCTAGTTAACCAATATAATACCAATCGTACAGTTATTTACACTAATACAGTAGTGGAATTATTCAAAACGACAAAAAAAGATGTCAATTATCAATTTATACTAACCTATCATAGTTTAATTCAGATCCAATTTTAATGGAGGGTTAACGGGACTTAACGTAATTTATTAATGACATGTTACCAATTATAGTATTGACCTAATTATTAATGATGCTGAAACTTCATTTTTAACGCAAAACAGTCTTCTGAATACAAGCTATATCCATTTATAGGCTCGCATGAAAAATAGAAAAATTCTTTTATTGTTCAGCTACAAATCAAATGAAGATAATATTATCACTTCTAATTGTTCAAGGAGTTCTATAGTCTAACTATCCATTGTAAAGTCAACAACAGATTCTAACAGCTTCAAGCTATTCCAATTCGAATATTAAATTTCCAATTCAATCACAGTTCAATCAATATTCTAAACTATCAAATACCATTTCCAAGCTATTTCAAATTTACAATTCATAGTTTAAGTTTATACAAATCATAACAAAGTTGTACAAACAATCGAAATACATTACATAAATTTCCAGATTTACATCTAAGCTTGTAATTCAGTACAAGCAAAGTCAATGTAACTTCCAGGAGCAGACAAACATGATATCATCTTTCAGCTTTGAAATTACATCAAATCATAGATTCGAAATGTGTACCTGGAAAATTGGAAAACAATGAAGAGAGGACAGAATCAGCAGTAGCAATGAACAACAGCAACAGCAATGCAACAGTGCACCAAACAGCAAAATCCAAATGTAGTTCAAACAGTCGATAGCCCAGGACCAACTGTAGCAGAACCAAACAGTCACACCAATACCAACAAATAAGTATTTCAAGCGATATATGCAATGATTTTTCAACTTGTAATACCCCAGCAGTGATAACCAAACTCAGATGCCCACTTGAACTTGAAATTGAACAAGAGTTCAATGGAACAGTATGTTCAACTGTATACTCTTAGGTGTTGAATCTGTTTTCAATTTCTAAGGGCTAAATCTCAACTAATGTCTCAGCTCTCTATTTCTCAAAAAAAAATGAATCCCTATTCTATTCTGTCTCTTTTGTATGTCTGTCTATCTCCCAATGCTCTCCAGTGTCCCTTCTCTATCTCTATCCCTCTCCCTTCTATATAGTTTTCAAAATCAACTCCTAATGGTGCCACCCCCTTAAACAAAATCCCCAGCCCATCATATTCCCTGAACCCCCCACTATTAAGTGTCCTCGTATGGGTTTAATCATTAAAACAATTGGTAGTATGAGACTAGTGGGATACCCTGCTGTACAGCAGGTTCCACTAGTCCCTCTTATGGGCAGGAGATTAAACTAATACTAATTACACCCTGTCAATTATGTCCAAACAACCCCTAATCTAGACTCAAACAAAACACCAAGCCCCAGACTTATGAATGGCATACGGGCAGACCAGAGAATGAACAAACATACAAACAAGTTAATTTGTTGACGACGTTAAATAAACTAGACATACGAAACAATTGCAGCATTGAATTTAAATAAGAACTGGCAAAAAATGGGAATCGGCCGAATAAAAAGGTCTGTTGAGAAGAGCAGAACAAATGCTTAGAAAAATACCAATCAAGTAATCCAGGCATAACACGTAAGCATGCTAAGATGTTCATATAGAATGCAAGAAAACAAAATACCTCAGAATTGTGAGCAACCCAAACTCGAACTCGGATTGACCATTTTTAGGTCGAATAGACCTTAATCGAAGTGTTCTCACTTGAGAACACCTCGAATAAGGTCCATTAGACCCCTGAATTTCGATTAATCTGGCTCGATTCGACCTTCTAGATTTTTAGGGTTCGTATGAGTGGGATTTGGGGTTTTGCCGGTTCTGGTTAGATTCGAGCTGAACCAGGGTTAGTAGGGGTACGAGGGAGGTGTGGGGAGTCACTGGTGTGAATTTGGGGTAGTTTGGGGCAGACGTTCAAGTTCCGGCGAACTTCGAACGAATATTCGAGACGTTCGAGCTATATTCGAGACTAACAACTAACGGATCCATGTAGAGGGGGTTTGGGAGATTCTACGGTGTAAATTTGGGAGCCATTGGCCTACCGGAACCGCCGTGAGGCGATTTCCGGTAGGCGGAGTGCGGCGGGGCACGGCGGCGTTACATGGGTCTCTAGGTTAAAGGAGATGACGATAGTGATCATGGGTTTGGCTTGGAGGGGGGGGGTAGGAGATTTGTATTATATACGAAATAGGAAATTCAATCCTGATCGTTGGATCATTTATGATCAACGACCAGGATCGTTTTGCTTAAAGGAAACAACGTCGTGTAATGTTATTATGAGACTGGGTCGGTCTTTGACTGGGAACGGGTCGGGCTGTGAGGAGAAATGGCGACCGATGGATCGAAATGATCCAACGGCTTGGATATCCTGGCCTGTTACGGCGTCGTTTGGGCGAATTCGGAGATGGCCTGAGCCGGATTTTGCTTGGGCCTGGGTTGTTCAATCTTCCTTGGGCCTGTTTTCACACCTATTTTAAATTTTATTAACTAACTCCAATTAAACCAAAAGCTACTTTAAACAAATCAATTTAAAGGGAATGAAATTACAACTATTAATTAATACTTGATGATTAACACAATTTATGCATTCAAATAAAATCACATGATGATCGAGAAACGAGGTGCACACATTCTTTTGTGATTTTCTTACGATTAATTCCTATGTCCGATTTATTCTCATAAATGCGCACTTAATTCCCAAATATGCAATGCATATTTTTTTTTTGTATTTTCTAGCTAAATAAATACACATACCAATGCTAATGCTCCGGAGAGATAGCACAAAATCCACAAAAATCAAATGTAGCACAAAGCTATTTTATTTTGAATCTTTTGGGAGTAATTTTCATGTAGGGCAAAAATCACGTGCTCACAGCTGCCCCTCTTTGTGCGTAAATATGAAGGGTTTTCGTGCAAAGATAAGTGAGCGGATACGAGCGATTTTTGTCCGTTCAAGCACTCCGTATGAAGCATTTGTTTGGAAAAGTTTGACCGAACCTTTGCTTTAAAGGCCTCCTACATATCCTGGGCTGAACAGGAATCAGGTCAATGTAGTTCGGGAACTTTTGGTAGCTGGGACTACCATGACTGCTGTGATCTTGCTGTTACTGCTATTGCTACTGATGCCACCGCTTAACTAATCTCCTTATTACACTGTGCTAAACAAAATAAGAAGCTAGACTAAGTTACAGTATTGCAAATTCTTATCTATCTTTTCAACTCGATCTTGTCATGTTCCTTGCCATCCTGCTGGCTCTGATATTTCTTCACATGCTTCTTCTCTTCAGGAAACCGTTATTCCGGCCTATCTTGATTATGAACTTGGATGCATGCTGGGGACTTCCGTCACACTCTAGCGCTTTCCTCAACCAACTTCAAAATAAGTCGCCACTCCATTCTTCAGGCGGGCTCCCTGACTTCAACTACAACTTCAAAATAAATCGCCACTCCATTCTTCAGGCGGGCTCCCTGAACTCAACTACAACTTCAAAATAAATCGCCACTCCATTCTTCAGGCGGGCTCCCGACTTCAACTACAACTTCAAAATAAATCGCCACTCCATTCTTTAGGCGGGCCACTCCATTCTTCAGGCGGGCTCCCTGACTTCAACTTCAACTTCAAAATAAATCGCCACTCCGTTCTTCAGGCGGGCTCCCTGACTTCAACCACAACTTCAAAATAAATCGCCACTCCGTTCTTCAAGCGGGCTCCCTGACTTCAACTACAACTTCAAAATAAATCGCCACTCCGTTCTTCAGGCGGGCTCCCTGACTTCAACTACAACTTCAAAATAAATCGCCACTCCGTTCTTCAGGCGGGCTCCCTGACTTCAACTACAACTTCAAAATAAATCGCCACTCCGTTCTTCAGGCGGGCTCCCTGACTTCAACTACAACTTCAAAATAAATCGCCACTCCGTTCTTCAGGCGGGCTCCCTGACTTCAACTTCAACTTCAAAATAAATCGCCACTCCGTTCTTCAGGCGGGCTCCCTGACTTCAACTACAACTCACTAATTTCATCCCATCCTTATCGCCTTCCTTTGCTTTCTGTACCGTTTTCTTCTTCCTGCATCGCCTCTTGGTCCACCCTTTTCTTTTGAATTACCTTGTCTTGGGGATTGCTTTCCCACTGGGTCGTGTTACCTTTCCTTTGGCTGTTGGAGATATCTTCGGAACTGTTTACTCACCTGCTGGGGATGATGCTGCTGGGGAAGTATTCTTTGCTTCCTCTTTTTCTATTTCCTTCACCCTTCGTTCTCTCTCGGACTCGCCGGGGGTTGAAATGTCATTAGCTGGCGGGGGACCCCTTTTCCTTTTCCTTCTTCCCGAACCTCCTCCGGGACTCACGCTTTTCCTTCCTTGAAGAACTTATGGGATATAATGCTGCTGGGGGAATCTTGGAGTTGGTGTTTCATTTTCCAACAATTGCTGGGATGATACCAGGCTCAAAGATCATCCCTCGTGTTGTCTGGCCTCTCTCAACACTATTCTGCTCGGAACTGGCATTTCCCGAAAACTCGTGTTGTTTTCTATCCTTATCCACCGGGTATTTTGCTTTCAAGAAAATTTTCGCAATCGGAGAAAATTTTCTGCCCCAGTTTGATGACCTTCTACGTGGCATGCTTTTCCGCCGACGAACCCTCTTTTCCTGCTTTAAATCAAAGAAAAATTGTTAGTTTCGAAACGCAGCGAGTGGTCGTGCCACTCTTATTGGGGCAGTTTCCCTTTTCTCTTTCAGCTGCTTGGCCCCCCTCGAACTTTTAGGGATGACGTTGACACTTGCTGGGGATGATGCTCTTTCCACAGATGGTCTGTCATCTCTCCCTTTTATTCCAACCTTCAGTTTGATCCGACCCTTTTAGTTGATGATCTGTTGTGAGAAATCATCTTCCGGATGTGCAATATGTGTCCCTCGTACTTTATAATTCCTGTGAACCTTCCAATCAACATGTCGTTCCAATCTTAATATCGAAACGACTTTTGCCTTCTTGCCTCGTTCCACGCCTATTTATCTTCGTTGTACCGCTTTGGGAGACTTGGTAGTAAGTTTTGAAAAGTCAATTTTCGAAAACAAAAGAAAAGGAAAAAATGATAGAAAAAGAATGCTGACCGTGAATGATAAAAGAAAGGGAAAACTTTTCTGAACTCAAAATTGAAAAACTTATCTGAATGTATAACTGATCTAATGGTTATGCCACGCCTTTGAGATTAATCTACCCAGTCTATTTACGTCAATCACTTTCTGATGGCCGCGTTTTGCTAGAAGCAAACGAATGTCCCAACTTTGTCTCATGTAGACATCTTGTAACCATCTCGCCTTGTCACCTCATAGTGCCCTTCAAAGGGTTTTCACTAATGAGATTCTCTCGATTCCCTCGACCTCCCGTCGACTTAGGGTGCCTGTAAAGGTTTTCACCGTAAGACTCTCTCATTTTATTTCTCTCAGCTTTCTTCGCCTTAAGGTGCACGCGAGGGTTTTCACCGTTAAGACTCTCTCATTTCGCTTTCTTTCCATGCGGTGGGCTGGGGTATTATCCCTGGAATTTCCTTAAAAGGGGCTATCCCTTTTCAGCTTGTGAGTTCTAGATTCAGTCGAGGATTGAAGTGTCATTCGTAGCTTAATTCGCATGACTTGGCATTTCCCAAATACTGATCGAGAGGTCTTCTTTGGTCCTTAATGTGGTTTCTGTGCGTGAGGCTAAAGAAAAGGGGTTTAACCTCAACGGTTAGCTCATTACAACTTTCAGAATCCACACTATCTTTTCAAACGAAACAATGACTTCTGCCCCAGTTTTGTTGCTTGGGGAATCTTTGATTTTTATTTTATTATGACCGAGCCGTGTGGCGCCTACGTATCCTTCTTGAGGAATCAGGTCGAACGTAGTTCACTTTTTCCTGTGTCTTTTCTTTGTTTGTTTTTCTATTTTGTTACACATCTTCCTTGAGGATTCCAAAAGAGGGTATATGAAAGAATAATTAAGGCTCAAAGGGGAAAACAAAGGTTAAAGTGTTTGGGTAGCAGAAAAATTGCCTCTGTCATTTCATTCTCCGAAAAATGCCAAATACACATAAACGAAACCAAACGTTGACAAACACATTAATGAATTACACGTAATATCTCTTGACTGCGTCGGAATTGATAGCCATATCGGTGCACCTTCCTTCAATATCAGTTAGACATAGAGCGCCGTTGGATAATACTCTAGTCACAACAAATGGTCTCTGCCAATTTGGGGCGAACTTGCCTTTCGCTTCGGCCTGATGAGGTAGAACTCTCTTCAGCACATGCTGTCCTACTTCAAATTTCCTGGGACGTACTTTCTTGTTATATGCTCTCGCCATTCTCTTTTGATACAATTGGCCATGATATACTACTGTCAATCTCTTTTCATCGATCAAGCTCAATTGTTCCAGTCGGGTTTTGACCCACTCATCGTCGTCAATCTCAGCTTCAACGACAATTCGGAGGGCTGGAATTTCAACTTCTGCTGGTATTACTGCTTCAGTCCCGTACACCAACAAGTAAGGAGTTGCACCTACCGAAGTCCGGACGGTAGTGCGATAACCCAACAATGCAAATGGTAACTTTTCATGCCATTGCCTAGACCCTTCTACCATCTTCCTCAATATCTTCTTAATATTCTTGTTTGCTGCCTCAACCGCGCCATTTGCTTTGGGACGATATGGTGTGAAATTTAGGTGTGTAATCTTGAACTGTTGACAAACCTCTTTCATCAATCCGCTGTTAAGATTTGCACCGTTATCTGTGATGATTATCTTTGGAATTCCAAACCTGCAGATGATGTGGGAATGTACGAAGTCCACCACCGCCTTCTTGGTCACTAATTTGAAGGTTTTGGCCTCCACCCACTTGGTAAAATAATCGATCGTTACCATAATGAACCTATGACCATTGGAAGCCGCAGGTTCTATAGGTCCAATAACATCCATACCCCATGCAACAAACGGCCATGGTGCTGACATTGTATGCAATTCAGTCGGTGGAGAATGAATCAAATCTCCGTGTATCTGACACCGATGGCATCTTCGCACGAAACTTATACAATCACGCTCCATAGTGAGCCAGTAATATCCTGCTCGAAGAATCTTCTTTTCCAATACATATCCGCTCATGTGTGGTCCACAAACTCCGGAGTGCATATCTGTCATCACTGTTGTGGCTTGACTCGCAGATATCTATACATCTCAACAATCCCAAATCTGGGGTCCTTTTGTACAGCACCCCTCCACTAAGGAAAAATCAGTCTGCCAATCGCCGAATAGCTCTCTTTTGATCTCCAGTTGCTTGCTCTGGGTATATTCCTAACCTTAGGTATTCCTTGACATCATGAAACTATGGCTCACCATCCATCTCTTCCTCTATCATATTGCAATAAGTATGTTGATTCTGGATCTGAATATGTAACGGATCGACACGAACCTTGTCCGGGTGATGTAGCATTGACGCTAAAGTAGCTAGAGCATCGGCAACCTCATTATGCATCCTTGGGATGTGCCTGAATTCTACTGATCGAAAGCGCTTGGTCAGATCATGCAAACACTGACGATACGGGATAAGCTTTAAATCTCTGGTTTCCCATTCTCCCTGAATCTGATGTACCAGAAGGTCCGAGTCCCCCAAGACCAAGACGTCCCTGTACATCCATGTCCACCGCTAATCGTAACCCTAAGATGCATGCCTCGTACTCAGCCATATTGTTGGTACAATGAAAACGCAGTTGAGCAGTAACAGGATAATGATGTCCCGTTTCAGAGATAAGCACAGCCCCTACTCCGACTCCTTTTGCGTTCGCCGCTCCGTCGAAGAAAAGCTTCCACCCCGGATCCTCGGTTAACTCCAACCCATCAATTTGCAGTACTTCTTCGTCTGGAAAATACGTCCTCAAAGGTTCGTATCCGTCATCAACAGGATTCTCAGCTAAGTGATCGGCTAGGGCTTGAGCTTTCATAGCCGTCCTTGTCACATATATGATGTCGAACTCCGTAAGTAATATTTGCCATTTTGCTAACCTCCCCGTAGGCATAGGTTTCTGGAAAATATACTTCAACGGATCCAAACGCGAAATGAGGTAAGTGGTGTAAGAAGACAAATAATGTTTCAGCTTTTGGGCTACCCAAGTCAAAGCACAGCATGTCTTTTCCAGATGAGTGTACTTGACCTCGTGGACCGTGAATTTCTTATTGAGGTAGTAAATGGCCCGTTCCTTCCTGCCAGTAAGATCATGCTGCCCCAGTACGCAGCCGAACGAATTCTCCAAAACCGTCAGATAAAGAATCAGGGGTCTACGCGGTTCAGGCGGAACTAATACGGGTGGGTTTGACAGATACCCTTTGATTTGGTCAAACGCTTCCTGACATTCTGTCGTCCATTCTATCGCAGCGTCTTTCTTCAACAGACGGAATATGGGTTCACAGGTCGCTGTAAGCTGAGCAATAAACCTACTGATGTAATTTAACCTTCCTAACAAACTCATTACCTCTGTTTTATTCCTTGGCGAGGGTAACTCCTGGATGGACTTGATTTTGGATGGGTCCAACTCAATGCCCCGTCGGCTGACAATGAATCCTAGCAATTTTCCTGATGGAACTCCGAATGCGCATTTGGCCGGATTGAGCTTGATATCATATTACGAAGTCTTTGGAAAAACTTCCTGAGATCGGCAATGTGGTCTTCTTGACGTCTATATTTTATGATCACATCATCCACGTACACTTCAATTTCTTTGTGTATCATGTCATGGAATATCGTAGTCATCGCCCTCATATATGTTGCCCCTGCATTCTTCAGACCGAACGGCATCACCCGGTAGTAATAAGTCCCCCACGGTGTGATAAAAGCCGTGTTTTCTGCGTCTTCTTCATCCATCAAGATCTGATGATATCCCGCGTAGCAGTCCACAAAGGATCCGATTTCACGTCCGGCACAATTATCAATCAGGATATGGATATTGGGAAGCGGGAAATTATCCTTAGGGCTCGCCTTGTTGAGATTGCGGTAGTCCACGCATACTCTGATCTTTCCGTCTTTCTTTGGCACCGGTACTACGTTAGCCAACCATTCAGGGTATCGAGTGACACGAATGACTTTCGCCTGCAACTGCTTGGTCACCTCCTCCTTGATCTTTACACTCATCTCCGTCTTAAATTTCCGCAGCTTTTGTTTGACGGGCGGGCATGCCGGGTCAGTAGGTAATTTATGGACCACTAGGTCAGTGCTGAGTCCTGGCATGTCGTCGTACGACCATGCGAAAATGTCTCTAAACTCCATGAGTGTTTTGATCAATTCTTCTCTCAGGTTGGGTTCAATATGGACACTTATTCTGGTTTCTTTGACGTCATCTGTGTCCCCCAGATTAACAGCCTCGATATCATTTAAATTTGGTTTGGGTTTTTCCTCGAAGTGACTTAATTCTTCACCGATTTCTTCTACGGCTTCATCATCGCCGTATTCCGGTTCACTCTCGTCACCTCTTATTTCATGCGTTATTATTTCCAAACCCGATTGACTTTCTAGACTGGGTTGATTAATCTTTAAGCACGCCATATCATTAAGATCAGTTGAAAGAAAGTTGCTCAGAAAAGTAAAAAGAAGGAAAATAAACAAAATTAGAAACGAAAGGAACAAAATTTCATTAATGGGAACAGTACAAGGAAAAACAAACTTGCGAACTCAAATCAAAATGAACTGAAACAAACGGCTTTTACTTCGGCGACAATCCCAACACAAAATTTCAAAAGAAAACAATCCAAAACAAACTACCAAGACTCCTTCCGGACAGGGAGAGGAGTAGCCTTCCAATTATTCAATTTTGCTTTCGATCCCACAAACTGTATCTCGGCATGGCTGGATCCTTCGCCATCCTCTAGCATGCATACATCTGCGAATAGGTCCTCGAACTTTCTTAAGAACTCTTCGTCTGGCCTAACCATAGGACTGGGGACCTTTGTCGTCGGATGTCCTCTTACTCCGGACCTAACAAAAGATCGGGAAAGGCGTGGAACAGGCTTCGGGAGCACCCATGTCTTCTGTTTATTCCTCTTGGCTCGCTGGATGTCCTCTGATGTTGGCTTGAATCCCAAGCCGAAGGTTCCCACATTTTCGACCACAGATACCGGTTGTATGATTCCTTGCAGAGATGCACCTAAACCTTTGCCGGGTATGAAACCATTTCTCAACATTTCATGAGCCACCATGACGTCTGCAGTAATTATTCTATCATTGGGAATTCATTCCCCTTCTGGAACTCAGTTGGCGGATACCACATAGCAGATCTGGTATACCCATGGCCCAACATCCTCTTCTGTCTCAACAAAGGGGACGATGGTGCCTGGTTGTAGATCATTCTCTCCATGGACTACGATCTCCTGTTAGTCCCACTCAAACTTGACTAGTTGGTGTAGGCTGGATGGAACAACTTTTGCGGCATGGATCCATGGTCGCCCTATCAGAAGGTTATATGAAACTACCATGTCCAACACCTGGAATTCCAAGGTGAACTCCACCGGTCCGATTGTCAAGATTAATATTATGTCCCCGACCGATGCCTTGCCTCCTCCATCAAACCCTCGGACACATATGTTGTTCTTGCGTATCCTGCCGATGTCCACTTTTAACTTGTTCAGCATAGAGAGAGGACAAATATTCGCACTGGACCCATTGTCGACTAGGACTTTGGTAACCATCGACTCCTCATATTTTACCGTAAGATATAAAGCCTTGTTGTGCTCGGTGCCTTCCTCATGCAACTCATCATCGGTGAAGGTGATCCGGTTTGCTTCGAAGATCCTATTGGTGATCTTTTCCAAATGACTCACAGAGATTTTATCAGGTACATGGGCCTCATTTAAAACTTTCATCAAAGCTTGCCGATGTTCTTCGGAATGTATCAGCAAGGATAGCAATGAGATTTGCGCAGGGGTTTTCTTCAGCTGTTCTAAGACAGAATAATCATGCAGCTTCATCTTTTTCAGGAATTCTTCTGCTTCTTCGTCAGTTACCGGCTTTTTCAGTGTTGCCGGAGTAGTCTTCCTCAATTCCGCCGGGGCAAAACACCTCCCTGAGCGGGTCAAACCTTGCGCTTCGCAAACTTCGTCTTTAACTTCTTTTCCTTTGTAGGTTATCGTGACCCGATCATAATTCCATGGAATAGCTTTGCTATCAGCTATTGGCAACTGTATTGCTGGCTTGATGATGAAAGGATCTACTCGAACACCTGCTACCGTCAAGACGGGTTTGGTTGCTACCCCTGGTACAACTATTCTTGCTCCCCCCGGCCTCACCGGTACTTCGCTTGCATTTCCCCTTTCTGCTTCCAACCCCTCTTGTACGTCCGTCTTGCAAATGAGTGACCCATCAAGGTTTGGACCCCTTTTCATTCCTATCCCACTAGACTTGATCATCATTACAGTCTGAGAGGCTTTCTCCTTTCCCTCTTCTACCCGTACCAGCTCGATCATGTTGGTCTCACGATGAGTTGGGAGTGGATTTCGGTTGATGTCGGGTTCTGCTGGAGTCTGGACCTCAATCCTGCGAGTGTCGATGAGTTCCTGGATAGCTGTTTTCAACCTCCAACACTTTTCTGTGTCATGCCCCGGACATCCTGAACAATATGCACAATTTATTGAATGATCCAAATTCTTTGGAAGAGGGTTTGGCAGCTTAGCCTCGACCGGATTTAGCAACCCAACTTGCTTCAATCGGTGGAACAGAATGGTGTAAGACTCTCCTAAGGGAGTGAAAGTCTTTGGCATTGGCGCCCTGTCGCTCTTGAATGCTTGGTTCGGACGAAAACTTACGCCCGTGGGGTTTCTGTAGGCTCTTGGGGGTGGATAACTATTTTGCGGGTTTGGTGCATGCCATGGTGCATGGACAGGAGGTGCAGCATATGACTGAGCGTGATGGACAGTAAAATGGGGATCAGGTGCTGGATAGTAATGTTGCGGGTAACCATATAGATTGTGGAGGTAATTTTGGTGGTGAGGCTGTGGCGGGTTATACTGGGGTGCGGGGCCTCTGTTTCTGAACCATGTTCCGGACTCGACAGCCGTAACTTCTTCTTTCCTCTTTTTCCCAAGCACTCCTCCGGTACCACTTTGAATAGCTTGGGTGGTGGCTTTCAACGCTGAATAGCTCATAATCTTGTTGGCTTTCAAGCCTTCCTCGATCATAGCCCCCATCTTTATCACCTCAGTGAATGACTTACCCACGGACGTCACCATATGTCCGAAATAGGTTGGCTCTAGTGTCTGCAAGAAGTAATCCACCATCTCGTTCTCTCTCATAGGCGGATCTACCCTTGCTACCTGTTCCCGACAGTGGAAACCAAATTCTCTGAAACTTTCGGCGGGTTTCTGTTCTAACTTTAGCAATGATAAGCGGTATGGGACTATTTCAAGATTGTACTGGAACTGGCCAATGAATGCTTGAGCCAAATCATCCCATGTAAAGCATCTGCTGGGATCCTGCCTAGTGTACCACTCTAGTGCAGATCCCCCCAAACTCTGACCGAAGTAAGCTATCAGAATCTCATCTCGTCCTCCGGCTCCTCGCATTTTACTACAAAACCCTCGAAGATGGGCTATTGGATCACCATGCCCCTCGTATAGGTCAAACTTGGGCATTTTGAACCCGGCCGGCAACTGGACATCTGGGAATGGACACAGATCCTTATAAGCGACACTGACCTGGTTGCCCAAACCGTGCATATTCCTGAAGGACTGCTCCAGGCTTTTAACTTTTCTAATAACTTCCTCATGTTCCAAACTTTGGAAGTGCTTTTCCGGTTCCGCCGGGTTATCCCAGTGAGGGGTGTGTGGATGCGGTTCAGGAGCCCTAGAGGTAGGCTCGGGAGGATAGTAAGAATTGTCATGGATTTGAACATGCGGCTCACCGGACGACTTTTGTAGAGTAGCAGGTGGGGGTGCCACAAAAACAGGGGTGACCGGAGGAGGATTTTGTTTGGTTGGTGGAATTTGGGTGGCATAAGGGTTTTCCCCTTGATAGTATGGATAGAGTGGGGCGCTTGTCGAAGGATCAAGGGGTGGATGTTCTGGAGCTGATGCGAGAGTAGGGAGGTTTGGTGAAGATTGTCCCCTAGCCCAGGCTAGGTGCATCTCGGTTATCTGCTGCTTCAACCGATCTACCTCTTCTTTCATGATCTGTATCTCTGATTTCTCTTCCTCGAGGCTTTTACCGGAACTAGACATGCTTGCTGGAATTGGCCCTTTAGATCTACTACGGTAATGGTGGTTGGCCATGATATTATGTCAAACCCAACTGCTAAACTTTTCTGGAATGCAACAAACTTGTTAGCTTACCGAGTTTAACAGATATGTTATAGCACGTCGGATGCAATGCACCTAACCAAATGACCCTTTCTATATGTACTCATCACATGCGTCATTCCAGCTTCTTTTCTTATTTTTTTTTTCTTTTTTTTCTTTTCCCTTTTTCAATTATCCTTGAAAACCTTATTGTTATTAACCTTCATGTTCTTTTCCTTTCTTTCTAGTGGTGGTCGAATCTTATGTGGATTGCCTACGTGTCACGTCCCCGCGTGAATCAGACCGAGCGTAGTTCTGGTAATAAGATTGTGGCAAAATTCGGGAATTCTTATATCAAAACTCTTATGGTTACAAAACATGTCTTACAACAAAATAAAAGAAATGCTTGACTCGAGAATAAAATGCCAACCAACTTGACTCAAAGTTTCAAAAATACATTTTTAATCAAAAGTCTAATGCTCTTAGATTCCTGGGGGCCCGCGAGGCATCATTCGGCCTTGCCGCGGGCCTTGGTGTGAGGTCCATGTGTAGTCCCCTTAACTCTCTCATGATCTGATGAACATATTCCATAACTAAAGCGAAAAGGGCGGTGCGGGGCATTTGTTCACAAGCTAAGCACTTCATGGTGACATAATGCCCGATTTCTCCAATTCTGTCATTGATCATGTCCCTTTCTCTGAGTAGCTGTTCTATCTGCCGGTTCTTCGCCCCCAATCTTCGAGCATTGTTGGTGACTTGGTCTAAGAGCCTATCCACTTGTTCTTGCAGTCGGGCCATCAAATTGTGGCAACGGTCGAGATCTGCTCTGGCATCCCGGGCTTGCTTGAAAACCCGCTCCCTAAGGATAACATTTGCTTCCCTTAGATTAGTGATGATCTCAGCGTACTCTTCTTCCACCCGTTGTAGGTGAAGTGCCTGTTGATGTGCCTCCTTTCTCCAGCTAGCACGGATCCTCATTGTTTGGGTCTTCGATTCTTCCAATTCTTTTTGGACATCGGCAAGTTGGTTTTTCAAACCCTTTATCAATTTTTCGTCTGCTCGACTCCTCAACTGTCTGTCAGCATCTCTTTTCATTTGCTGGATTTGAGCTCTCAAAAAGTCATTTTCTTGTGCCAACTTCTTTTTATCTCCTTCGTTGGCGGCAGCTTGCATATCCTTTTCAAATTGGAGCTCTTGGGTCCGTTGCTCTATCTTGCTAATCTTTGTTCTATAAGCTTCTTCTTTGGCCAACCAGTCCCATTGTTCTTGTGACGCTTCAGCAAACTCCCTGAGGTGGGGCCTTTTTGTGGGCCTTTGATGCTCCAGTTCTCTGCTATACCATGCAGGGTATTCTGGCGATACTTCGCCTCGGGCTCGATCTCGCACCCGAGTGCCTATCTTCAATGTTTGACATTCATTCCAAATCTTTCGGACCAACGCTTAGGGAATTGTCCTCCCGGTCCAATTTTGACCACATGTGGGCTGAGGTCTTCTTCTTTTGGGATTATTTGGCATCGTCCCAACTGTCTCAATACTCGACATGGCGCGTAGGGTTGGATGCTATTAAGGCCCATTAGTAATAAATATGATTCCGTGGCCGATGCATATATGACTTCGTCCACGGGTAGCCAGCCAAATGTCCATTCTATCTTGCTGGCTGGAATCAAACGCAAAAGTCGTATCCATCCGCTAATCCCCTCCGGCAAATCATATCCCTCGACCCTTGTAGGGAATTCTTCTATACCGATTTTCTCCGATAAACTATACCTCATAAACTGCGGGCGACGACATAAGTGATCGATCATCCACATTTGGAGCAGTACATTGCAAGCTTCAAAGAAGACCCCTCCAGCTTTGCAAATAGTCAGTGCACGAGAGATATCTGATATTATTATGGGAGCCAAAGTACTATTGTCTTGTTTCATCAAAGTGCCGACGACCCCTGACACCAGTATGTTGATATTCTCGTCCTTTCTGGGAAATATCAATGAACCTAGGAAAGCTATCATGAAGGCGATGCGTCTATGCTCTTCCCATTTTGACTGGTTTTCTCCGCTGCAGATTTTGCTTTTGTGTTTGTTGAAACCCCCATAATGACCATATTTGTCATATAGAAAAGCTAAAGTGCAGAACCCTTCTGATAAATCTGGGTTGTGTACAGTTCTGCGGATTTTCACGGTATCCAAAAACCTATGTACTATCACGACCCTTGGTGCGATGAGATACTGTTCCCTCATAGGAACTTTTGGTCTTCCGATATATCCGGCCAATTCTTCCAATGTTGGTGTGAGTTCAAAGTCTGAAAAGTGGAACACATTGTGTGCTGGATCCCAGAATGAGATCAGGGCTCGTATGATGTCTCCTCTCGGGGAAATATTTAGTAGCCCCACTAGATTTCCCAGGTACAGCTTAACCGCGTCTTGTCCTTGCTCGCCCAAGTCGTTCCACCACATATGCAAACTTAAGGGGACCTTGTTTATGATAGCTTCAGTTGTATTCTGACTCGTGCTCATTCTGCACATTTATTAAGGTAGTTTTTAGACAAAATAAAAATCTTGATTTGACCCAAGCAAAAACTATCCTTTTCTTTTAAAAAAAGAACGGGCCACAGGAATTGACTGGTCAAAATATTAAGACTGATAAAAAAGTGGTCTTTGAGGCAAAGTTAAACATTCTGTCATTATTTCTTCTTTTAAAAACTTATTTTGAAATATAGGGAAGTTGGACCTGTTAAAGGCTGCCTACGAATCTCACATCCGGTGAGAATCAAACCGACGTAGTTCAATCAATGGACGAACTATTTTAAAATAACACTCTTTTGTTTTTTTCAAAATTGAATTCGTAATAAGACAATCCTTTCTACAAAACCTTTTCAAAAAATAACAAAAATATTTTTATTTTTATTATTATTATTTTTTTATTTTCTTATTATTTTTATTTACACCTTCTTTTCTTTTTCTTTTATTATATCCTTCGACGTTTAAAAGTAGGTCAGCATGCGAGTCCAGGACAAATAAATGCAACATGCGAAATGCTCATACGAGGTCATACTATATCCGGTTACCTGTCCTAGAGGGACCCAACCCCTGTGTTGAGTCCCCTAAGTCAAAACATGATGCAAATAATCGTCCTAATTTAGGCTTAATATCTTGATTTTTCTTTTTTTTTTGATGCTAGACTGTGTATCCGAGCAGACAACTCGGATTGAGGAGGGGGCTACGTACCGGGGACCCGCGGGATCGTCCGGCTTTGTAACTTATCCTGCCTCTTTTCTTCTTTTTGGTATTGACACTAACAGAATGGGGAGTCTCAACTAGTAAGCACATCCCCGGGGGTAAGAAGAGAAGGGTTTTCGGCACAGTTTTATATACAGTTCACGCAATATCAAAGCGGTAGACATATAGAAGTTTATATATATAGTGCAACTATTATCAAAGCGGTAGACATGTAGCACATTAATCAAAATATATAATGAAATCATATATAAGCAAAGCAGCAATTTAAATGAGCTCGAATTCTTAAACCCAGAACCAAAGTTCTGGGGTATTAGTCCCCAGCAGAGTCGTCAGAGCTGTCACACCTCCTTTTTTCACACCATATGTATAAAATGTGAATGTGCCACTGTTTAATACTACACCCCGAGAAGGGATATAATAATAATCAATGAAGGAGTTTTTCCACTTAAAGGACAATCGGAACGGGATCAATTTATTTAATTATTCAGAGTCGCCACTTGGGAAAATAATGGTGTTCCAAGTCACCGGTTTAATCCCGAACCGGGGAAATTTATGACTCTGTATATAGTCTGCGAAACTAGAAACCTGGATAAGGAATTCTGTTAACCCGGGAGAAGGTGTTAGGCACTCCCGGATTCCGTGGTTTTAGCACGGTCGCTCAACTGCAATTTTTATTTCTATCTGATTTCTTTATATATTTCAATTAGGTTCTTTTAATGTTCCGCTTTTCAATTTTAGAAGAATTGCGACGTCATGAAAACACATTTCGAGTCACACCGCAACCGGTACGCCTGTGACTTTAATGTACTTCAATTTCGCCGAGAGTAAGATTTGGGTCACATAAATGCGCACCCACATTCAGGAAAGTAATTTATTTACAAGTCGTGCCTAAAGAGTCTATCGTATCGTGAACTTTGGGAAAGATCGTGAAATTTGCTAAACGATCCTCCCGAGTCTATAATTTTTATAACAATTATTTGAGGGCCCCTCAATTGTGTATTTAGGGCGGCGAGGCTCATCTCGCTTTTATTAAAGGCCAATCCTAACATAACTATATTTTCTACATGTTTCATCTCTAATCATAAATGAGAGTAAGACCTAGTTACTAATTATCAATTAAGCATTATTACGATTTGGTTAAATCTTATATTGAACTACCTGGACGTTTGACAGTGGTTTGTGCATGTAATATATCATCATCATCAATCAGATTAAGAGAAATCTTCACTTAATGTGCATCAAATTTGTAAGCAACGAGGCCGTGAGTTACTTAAAGCTAGTTAACCAATATAATACCAATCGTACAGTTATTTACACTAATACAGTAGTGGAATTATTCAAAACGACAAAAAAAGATGTCAATTATCAATTTATACTAACCTATCATAGTTTAATTCAGATCCAATTTTAATGGAGGGTTAACGGGACTTAACGTAATTTATTAATGACATGTTACCAATTATAGTATTGACCTAATTATTAATGATGCTGAAACTTCATTTTTTAACGCAAAACAGTCTTCTGAATACAAGCTATATCCATTTATAGGCTCGCATGAAAAATAGAAAAATTCTTTTATTGTTCAACTACAAATCAAATGAAGATAATATTATCACTTCTAATTGTGCAAGGAGTTCTATAGTCTAACTATCCATTGTAAAGTCAACAACAGATTCTAACAGCTTCAAGCTATTCCAATTCGATTATTAAATTTCCAATTCAATCACAGTTCAATCAATATTCTAAACTATCAAATACCATTTCCAAGCTATTTCAAATTTACAATTCATAGTTTAAGTTTATACAAATCATAACAAAGTTGTACAAACAATCGAAGTACATTACATAAATTTCCAGATTTACATCTAAGCTTGTAATTCAGTACAAGCAAAGTCAATGTAACTTCCAGGAGCAGACAAACATGATATCATCTTTCAGCTTTGAAATTACATCAAATCATAGATTCGAAATGTGTACCTGGAAAATTGGAAAACAATGAAGAGAGGACAGAATCAGCAGTAGCAATGAACAACAACAACAGCAATGCAACAGTGCACCAAACAGCAAAATCCAAATGTAGTTCAAACAGTCGATAGCCCAGGACCAATTGTAGCAGAACCAAACAGTCACACCAATACCAATAAATAAGGATTTCAAGCGATATATGCAATGATTTTTCAACTTGTAATACCACAGCAGTGATAACCAAACTCAGATGCCCACTTGAACTTGAAATTGAACAAGAGTTCAATGGAACAGTATGTTCAACTTTATACTCTTAGATGTTGAATCTGTTTTCAATTTCTAAGGGCTAAATCTCAACTTAATGTCTCAGCTCTCTATTTCTCAAAAAAATGAATCCCTATTCTGTTCTCTCTCTTTTGTATGTCTGTCTATCTCCCAATGCTCTCCAGTGTCCCTTCTCTATCTCTATCCCTCTCCCTTCTATATAGTATTCAAAATCAACTCCTAATGGTGCCACCCCCTTAAACTAAATCCCCAGCCCATCATATTCCTTGAACCCCCCACTATTAAGTGTCCTCGTATGGGTTTAATCATTAAAACAATTGGTAGTATGAGACTAGTGGGATACCCTGTTGTACAGCAGGTTCCACTAGTCCCTCTTATGGGCAGGAGATTAAACTAATACTAATTACACATACTGTCAATTATGTCCAAACAACCCCTAATCTAGACTCAAACAAAACACCAAGCCCCAGACTTATGAATGGCACACGGGCAGACCAGAGAATGAACAAACATACAAACAAGTTAATTTGTTGATGACGTTAAATAAACTAGACATACGAAACAATTGCAGCATTGAATTTAAACAAGAACTGGCAAAAAATGGGAATCGACCGAATAAAAAGGTCTGTTGAGAAGAGCAGAACAAATGCTTAGAAAAACACCAATCAAGTAATCCAGGCATAACACGTAAGCATGCTAAGATGTTCATATAGAATGCAAGAAAAGAAAATACCTCAGAATTGCGAGCAACCCAAACTCGAACTCGGATTGACCATTTTGAGGTCGAATAGACCTTAATCGAAGTGTTCTCACTTGAGAACACCTCGAATAAGGTCCATTAGACCCCTGAATTTCGATTAATCTGGCTCGATTCGACCTTCTGGATTTTTAGGGTTCGTATGAGTGGGATTTGGGGTTTTTCCGGTTCTGGTTAGATTCGAGCTGAACCAGGGTTAGTAGGGGTATGAAGGAGGTGTGGGGAGTCACTGGTGTGAATTTGGGGTAGTTTGGGGCAGACGTTCAAGTTCCGGCGAACTTCGAACGAATATTCGAGACGTTCGAGCTATATTCGCGACTAACAACTAACGGATCCATGTAGAGGGGGTTTGGGAGATTCTACGGTGTAAATTTGGGAGCCATTGGCTTACCGGAACCGCCGTGAGGCGATTTCCGGTAGGCGGAGTGCGGCGGGGCACGGCGACGTTACATGGGTCTCTAGGTTAAAGAAGATGATGATAGTGATCGTGGGTTTGGCTTGGGGGGGGCTGGGTAGGAGATTTGTATTATATACGAAATAGGAAATTCAATCCTGATCGTTGGATCATTTACGATCAACGACCAGGATCGTTTTTCTTAAAGGAAACAACGTCGTGTAATGTTATTATGACACTGGGTCGGTCTTTGACTGGGAACGAGTCGGGCTGTGAGGAGAAACGGCAACCGATGGATCGCAATGATCCAACAGCTTGGATATCCTGGCCTGTTACGGCGTCGTTTGGGCGAATCCGGAGATGGCCTGAGCCGGATTTTGCTTGGGCCTAGGTTTTCAATCTTCCTTGGGCCTGTTTTCACACCTATTTTAAATTTTATTAACTAACTCCAATTAAATCAAAAGCTACTTTAAACAAATCAATTTAAAGGGAATGAAATTACACCTATTAATTAATACTTGATGATTAACACAATTTATGCATTCAAATAAAACCACATGATGATCGAGAAACGAGGTGCACACATTTTTTTGTGATTTTCTTACGATTAATTCCTATGTCTGATTTATTCTCATAAATGCGCACTTAATTCCCAAATAGGCAATGCGTATTTTTTTTTGTATTTTCTAACTAAATAAATACACATACCAATGCTAATGCTCCGGAGAGATAGCACAAAATCCACAAAAAATCAAATGTAGCACAAAGCTATTTTATTTTGAATCTTTTGGGAGTAATTTTCATGTAGGGCAAAAATCACGTGCTCACACATGTTTATTCCAATTGGGCATTTGTTTGTTTTGTGTATTTGCTTAGTCTAGTTTTGTTGAATTCTCCTCAACTTCTTCTTGGCCGGTTCTGCTTTCATTTTTTCTTCTCAAAAATTCCAAATCTTGGTCAACTCTAATTCTGTTTTGTTATTTGATTACGTATGTTGTAGAATACGTATTCGCGTCGATTAGCATCGTCGAATAGTTAGCTTCGTATTTTTCCAGCATTGGCCGAGATTGTTGGAATCGTTGACTTAGCGATTTGTTCTTTATCGATTATACATGTCGTAATCGTTAATCGAATATCGTCAAATCGATTCTGTATTTCTGTTTGTTGGAATAACTGGACCATGATTTTAGCTAAACTGTTAGGATTCCCTGTTGGATTGAACTTTAAGTTTTGTTGAGTTTTAAGTTAGGAAAACTTAGTTTGGATATAGCTGATAAGAGTTTTTAGAAAATTAACATCTAGAATTCAAAAGAAAAGGTGTAGTGCACATGTTTAGTTCAATGGAACCTGCTGGACAGCAGGTATCCCACATACTTTCTGCACTTAGGAATTTTTATATCAATAAAGCCATGCTTAGACAGCTGAAAATTGGAAAAAGGGGAATAACATGGGCTGGACAGATCTAAAACAATTAAAAATAGTTTGTTGTTTTGAGTCTTTAAGGCTATAAAATAGGACTGAAGAAACAGATTTAAAGGACAGACATTGACACCCTTGAAAGAAGAACTTCCTTGTCATATACACAGTTTGAAATAGAGATTTAAAAAAACGATTCTAAGACAGATTTGAGAGATACTTCAGCAGTTTCTTTCGCTTGAATTAAGCCTGTTTTGTTGCTCCAGTTCATAAAAATCTCCATTTCTTTGCTCAAGCACTGTTCTGTTTGCTCTTTTGGTTTTCTGAATTCCCTGTGTTGTTTTCAAATCACTCTTGGGATTGTTGGTTGCCTCTGGTTTCTGGCTCTTTTGTATATTTTGCTGGGATTTGCTACTGCTGTTGCTATTAGTTTGAATTTGGTTGGTTGTTGCTGCATACTTTTCTGCTACTAACTCTTCCTTTTGCTCGATTTTACTTCCAGTTACTTTATTCTCTCTAATGACTTGAAGTTTCGTTCGATGTATCTGAACGATTTTGAAATCAAACGAAGAAGCATTACTATAATCTGAATCTGCCTCTGTACTTCGCTTTTAGTTTTACACTACAATTATAGATTTCCGATACATATCATGTGACAAATTAGAAATCTTTTTGTTCGTTTTCTAATAGGTTGTACTTTCTATTAGCATCTGCTGTAACATCAAGAATTTGTTTGATTTCTGAGGTTTGCTTTAGACAATTTTACTTGCAATCCAGTTGCCTAAACTTTTATAGGAAGTGATTGTTTAATTATTGCCGTTATTGTCAAATTTGCATACAGCTATTTACAGCTCTTTGATGTGGGATTAAGGATAGGTGGATTTTCTCCCTCTACTACTCGAATGGTTCTTTCTCGGGGTGTATGTTGTGATTTGTTTAGTAATTGAAATAAAGGGACTTTGGATTATTGATTAGTAATTTTCATAATTTGATCCAACCCTTTGATATAAACTTGCTAGTTGTAAAAAATATATTTGTATAAATAGGACTGTTGCGTACTTTGATTTAAATCATGGACTGTTTAAATGAGTCCATGTTTCTTGTAGCATGTATATTTTGGCAACCTTAGTATTAAGTTTGAATTTTTTGCAAAGTGATGATGTTTGAAGTTTTAGGTGAAAACCTTGGAGTTCCTAGTACATATATTCATAATGAATAGTTAAAACTAGCTTTGAAATTCAACAGTTGGTTTTTCTTTATTTGTTTTGGGTTTTCGCTAATCAATTATTCTATTTAGCCAGTTATGGGCAAACAGATATTCCCGATCTAATTAATAAGTGAGGTATTAAATTTATGCTCATACCTTGTTAAAAGATTTATTCGAATTAGACGCATTCCCAATTATGTAGTGCAAAATTTTAGCCAAAAAATGGAATTATTTCTTGTGCCAATGTTTTACATAAGTAAATCGAGGAATGACTTCAATAAACATGCACATTGATTAATGTATCATCAAAAATCAATATTTTTCGCTTTACTTAGAATTAGCCTCTCGTTTAAAGTTTTGAATGTATAGTTTAGTAAAAGCGTTTCAGTCCATTAAAAGCATATAGGATAACATGTATTAAAATCAGATATTTTTAGCCATTTATAATAGTTGAAGCGACCGTGCTAGAACCACGGGATCCGGGGGTGCCTAACACCTTCCCTCGGTTCAACAGAATTCCTTACTTAGAATTTCTGGTTCGCATACTTCATTTGGAAAGTCAAAATTTCCTCGATTCATGATATAAATAAATCGATGACTTGGGACACCATAATTTATTCCAAGTGGCGACTCTGAAATAAATAGAATAATCCCGTTTCGAATATTGTCACTTAAATTGGAAAAACTCCCTTACGCATCTACCCTCTGGGGTAGGGGGCGCGCCAAAAGGAGGTGTGATAGCTCTGGCGACTCTGCTAGGGAGACAAACCCAGAACAACTGGTTCAGGGTTTAAGAATTTGAGCTTTGAATAATTGTTGTATTTGGCTTATTTATTATCTGATTTTATTATATGTTTGTATTAATGTGCTAAATGTTATTTTACCGCTTTGATATTTTGTGAATTGTATACAAATTGTGCCGATGCCCATTTTCCTCTTCTGAGTCTCGTTGAAATATAATATCGGGCATTTGCTGGACATAGCCCGTTTTTCTCAAGATAGCTGTGGTGCTTGGCACCCGGTGAAGGATTTGTAGTCACACATGTTTAGGCGGGGAGTATTGTCAATTAAGCCGGAAAGACATGCTACCGGTGCACTGACACTCATCGGCTCGAGTTGTCCGCTCGAGTAAAACCAGTCTAGACAATGTTTCCAACAGGATGATGACTTAGAATAACAAAACCTTATGCCGGATCCCCGATAGGAACGTCTATTTGCGTCATGTGCATATTTGACTTAGGAGGCTAGACACAGGGGTTGGGCCTGTCTAGGACAGGTGTACCTGAAACAGAAGACTCGCTTGATGCATCTTTGTCTGTGCATTTATTCATTTCGACCTTACATGCTGGCCGGTTTGTTATTTAAACAAAAGAAAAAAAATAGGAGAAGAAGAAGAAAATGTCCGGATATAGAGTCGAAATAATTTTATGGAAAATAGTTTGTTTTCTTTGAAAATAAATTTTGAAAATGCTGGAAAAAAAATTTCAAATAAATTTTGTTAAAAATAGTGTGTTTTCTTTTTTTTAAAAATGATTTAGTTCATTTATTATCCGAACTACGCGAGTCTGATTCTCACCGGATGTGAGATACGTAGGAAAACCTCATTGGTTCCGACCCCAACTTTTTAAAAAAAAAAATTGTTCGTTTAGTTCCTTCTTTAAAATCTTTCCTTAGAAAATTCAAAGAAAAAAACAAAAAAAAACAGTAAAAGTAGTTTAACTAAAAAAAATGGTTTCGTTCTTCCTACTGTTTTTCATGAAATAAAAAAGAAAAATCAATAAAAATTAAAAACAAATATGGGTTTCCTTCATTTTGAAGTACTTTTCTAAAAGAAAAGGGAAACAAAAATCAAAAAAATATTTTTTTTCCTTAGAAAAAGAGACAATAAGTAAAAATTCAAACAAAAATATTTTTTTATCCCAAAGCAAATAATTTTTTTTTAGAAGTCTTACTTTCAAACATGCAAAACAAAAATAAGCAAAACATAAATACATTATTTCTTTTAAAGGAAAAAGGAAAATGAAAAAAGAAGAAGAGAAAATTGATAAAGAGAGAAAGAAAATGAAAGCAAAGGAAAGTATAAGCCGGAGTAACGCATTACAATCGAATACAAGTAGCAACACAATTAACTGTATAAGTGCATCACACCCAACGTGAGATTACTTATCCGTTATGTTGTTTCAGACTAACCGTTTGTTTGCCAAACTCCAGGTTTTAGAAAAGGGTGGTTGATTTTGTGGTACTCTGGCCTCACATTCATACTTCACGAGGTCCAAAGGAAAAGTTCAGCAACCCGTTGCTAAATCAAAAGAATGTACCCATCCTTATTTCACAAGGTCGAAAAGAAGTGCCAACATGTCTTCCGAAATCCCTCTAACAACCGTTCCCGTTTTGGAAGAGAGCTCTGTGTCAGCCATTCCGGCTACTGAGTCAGCATCTGCAAAAGAAAACAGAATTTTGCGATGTCGCATGCTGGAGATGTTAGATGACTGGAATAACGGGAAAGAGCCCCCAAGTCTGATCCCTAGGTTCCCCGAACAATTCCTCAGGTCAAGTGGGATTTCTAATACCCCCACCAATTACCCACCTACTCTGTTTGGATATTCTAATGTTACAACCCTCTCCGAATCACCCTCCACTTCCCATCCTCGGGTGACAACATTAGATACATCTACAAGAAAATCCGTTGGTTTGCCTGTTCCAATCACGGCGCATCCCGGCACACATACTCCTTTCTTTGTTTCCTCTTCTTTTACATTCCCGGCACCACCCCTTCCACGGGATCCTACCTAGTTTGCCGCCAATGTCTATCCTCAGCCACCCCAATATGAGTTCATGCCAAGACAAAATTCAAAAGCTCCCGAACGGGATGAAATGGCAAAAAGAATGAGCAGCTTGGAACATAGTTTAAAAAACATACAAGGTCTAGGCGGACAGAAAAGTGTTTCTTACACAAATTTGTGCATGTTCCCTCATGTCCATTTGCCATCAGGCTTTAAGACGCCGAAGTTTGAAAAGTATGACGGGCATGGCGACCCTATTGCTCATCTAAAGAAATACCGCAATCAATTGCGAGGTGCCGGCGGAAGGAAAAAATTGCTGATGGCATACTTCGGAGAAAGTTTGGTCAGGATAGCATCAGAATGGTACATGGATCAAGACATATCTCGATGGCACATCTGGGATGATTTGGCGAGAGATTTTATGAAACAGTTCCAGTACAACATTGACATTGCGCCAGACATGAATTCTTTATCGAACTTAAAGAAGAAGCCCTCAAAAAGCTTTAGAGAATATGCTATCAAATGGCGAGAGCAAGCATCCAAGGTGAAACCCCCTATGGACGAAATAGAAATGGTCACTACTTTCCTTCAAGCTCAGGAACCAGACTATTTCCAGAACATGCTGTCGGCAATGGGAAAACCTTTCGCAGAGGCGATCAAGATTGGGGAAATAGTAGAAAATGGTTTAAAGACGGGAAGAATTTTGAGTCAGGCGGCCATTCGAGCGACCTCCCAAGCAATCCAAGGAGGGTCTAGAGGAATAGCAAAGGGTAGGATGAAAGAGGAAACGTCCATCGCAACTTCGGGCGATAGAAGACACCACACTCCTAGACCCTTCTTTTCAGAAAGAACCCCCCAGCATTATTACTCTGCTCAGGAAATGTCCTATATCCCTCAACCGTATGCGGTCATGAATGCTCAACCTTTTGCGCGACCGCAGCAGCATGTCAGTAGAAACCAAGCTCTATTTCCAAGAAATCAGCCTCCCTACCAGAACCACTATAATCCTCGACTTCCGCAAAATAACTTCCATCCTTGGGAACCACCAAAGAAATCAAACTTTACCCCAATTAGTGAATCTTACTCTAGTTTATTCCCGAAACTTGTCCAAATGGGTCTACTGTAGCCGGTTCCTCAGAATAGACAAAACCCAGCATCGACTTCCTACAAAGCTGGTGTCAGATGTGCATATCATTCAGAGGCAGAGGGCTACTATACTATTGACTGTTGGACTTTGAAACAAGCGGTGGAGAATTTAATAAAGCAAGGGAAGATTGTGTTGAAGGATAAGGATGTCCCAAATGTGACCAATAATCTGCTGCCTGCTCACAATAACGGGTCGATAATTGGAATAATTTGTGAAGACAAAGAATTCGATCCAGCGCTTAAGGCCATAATTGCTATTGCTGATGTGGAAAGGAAGCCCAAGGCCGCCCCGAAACACGAGAAAGGGGAAAAGAAGAGTAAAATCACTGAGTTAGAACCAGAAAGGGAAATTGGTGCACCTAAGCAAGCCTATGTGGCATGGGAGGCAATTAAGACACCACGGCTGAATGAGCCAGTGTTTGTTGGACGCATACCACAGAAGCTTAAAGACCGTCAAGAGGAAGATAATGAGGATTTCATGACTGAAGAGTGTGAAGAAAAACATGAGGCAAAGCTCTGCGATACCCACATGGTCGAGCCAGGGAAAGGGACTATCACCGTTGAGATAGGACCAAACACTAAACTCCCAAACTAAAAGGCTAGGCCATTCCCGATCAGGCGGAAGCCCAGTAAACTTGTCCTGCCGCATTTTTCTGCATCCAGAATTATTTTAGGGTGTAAATTGGATGTTTCTTTTAGTTTTTGTCTTTAAATTTTCGAATGTGAACCCTGTTTATCCTTTCGATTCCAAGAAATGAAATTAATATTTCATCGTCCGTTTCCTTTTCTTTTGTTATTTTTTATTCTTTCAGATTTGTTTTAGTTTTCTTTTTCTCTTCTCTCTAGTTCAAATCATGCAGCTTTAAATAACATGACATGCTTGCGGACTTCATGCCTAGATCCCAAAACGATGTCAGACTTCAGAATAATGAATCGAGAGTTGAAATGCACAAAAGGTTTATTTTGAGGAAATGAAACAAAGAATTGGAATAATTGAAGGAAAATTGGTTCGCATACAAAAGGGGTGTGTTGTACTCAGAGAATACCCGAGTAGTTATCCCAACAAAAAATGGCCCATACTTGCCACGAGAAAGTGCGGCCCAGGAATCTCGAAATAGAACAACCAGCGTTAAGGCGCATTCCTCCTCATTACAAAGAAACAAAAGGAAAAATTCACTCTTAATTGGAAGGATCCATACATCATCCGGAAAATATCACTGAAAGGGACAGTGTATCTGGGAGACATTGAAGGAAATGACCTTGAAACAGTAGTTAGTATAGATGCCGTATAAAACTACTATGTCAGGACCTCCTGCGACGTTGGCTTTTGTATAATTGAGATGACGAAGACATTCTTTCTTGCTACCCCAAACACTATAAATCCTTTGTAAAACCCTTTGAGTCGGTTATGTTTCTTTTTGTTCACCCTCTTTGGAACCCCAAATAAAAATAAAATAAATAACAAAAATGAAAAAAATGAAAAAAGGAAATATATATATATATATATATATATATATATATATATATATATATATATATATGAAAGAAAAATAAAATCAAAATAAAATAAAAAGACAAAAACAAAAATTATCATCACCTGAACTATGTTCTAACTTGATTTCGAAAAGGATGTGCAGGCAACCTCTCCTGAGGTTCAGTCACACCAAAACAAAAATACCAATTTCCCCAAAAATTGAAATTGGGGCAGATGATATGACGGTTCAGTTTAGATCCGTCAAGATTGATTCCAGAGTTGTAATTCCATTCAAATTCCTTTTTACCTTAAAACCTTGTTCAAGTCCTTCAGATCAATTGGCAAAGGCAAGGAAGTGAAAAATGTCATTGATGGAAATCTGACACAGCCTGAATTGAGAGAAACAAAATGAGAGAGTCTTATCGGTGAAAACCTTCAGGCGCCATAAGGCGATGGCGATGGGAGAAGCTAAAAATAAGAGAGGCCGTTTAGTGAAAACTCGCAAAGAGCACTATCAGGCGACAGTGAGAAGAGAAATGACAAGGGTCGATTGGCGAAAACCCGCAAAGGGCACCGCCGACCAAAAAGAAGACATCCCTTCACTAAAAGAATTTTGCAAGATTCACTGGTTTTGAAATTGCGAATCAATGGGTTCATAAGAAGCTGGAAAGTTTATGTGGGTCAGGTGTCTAGTCCAAGAAGCATGTCATGTTTATTTGAAGTCAGCATGTATCCCAGATAAGTCCTTCTTTTCCCCGAAAGGGACTCTTCTCTTTAAACTCATTTTCTTGCTTTTTGTCCCTTTCGGTTTAATTTTAATTTTGAAACAATTATAAAGAAAGGCGGCAGGACCAGTTTTACAGGACTCCGTATGGTAAAAAAAAGAGTTGAAGAAAGATACCCAACCTCAGTGGTGTATTGATCCAATCCCGACTGATCATGATGGTCGATCACTTGCAAAGGAAAGGACATTAGGAAGGAAAAGGAAATCAAAGGCTAAGGTTTTAAAAAACGGAACGAGACAGAAAAACAGAGCCCACACAGGCGAGTCCTCAAAGAATTTCGAGTTTGAATCCGGACAGTTTGAAAAGAAGTCACCCTAAAGCCAATTGGTAGCAAAGTTCTCAATGGAAATGAGACAAAGATCAAGCAATGAAGATAATCAAGGCCACAAAGTCAACTACTTTTTCAACTAATAAAATATTCTTTGTTGAAAGCAGGTCTATTTAATTGTGCGAGAAGAAGGTACAGCCAAAGAAGTGAAATACGCAAGCATTTAAATGGTTCTGGAACAAGGAAAACGCATAAAAATGGGAAGTTTCTTTTCAAAAAGTTTTATCTTATGCATTTGTTGACGTTTAAAAAAGAAAATACCTAAAAGAAGGCCCAAAAGGAAGATAAAATAAAAGAAAATGAAAACTCCAAAAAGAGAATCAAATCATGTTAGTCCAATATCAGTTTGGACCCCGGTCAGAAAACCGAGGGTCTCTCCGGCCAGAAAGTCGTGAGACATTGTTTGAATTCCGGCCAGAAAGCCATGAAACTCTTCTTCCCGGTCAGAAAACTGAGGATCTCCTAGTCAGAAAACTGCGGAGCCAATTATTTTAACCACGGCCAAAAAACCGAGGGTCTTGCGGCAAAAAAACCGTGAGACATTGTTTTGAATTCCGGCCAGAAAGCCGTGAAACTCTTCTTCCAGGTGAGAAAACCGAGGATCTCCCAGTCAGAAAACTGCGGAGCCATTTATTTTAACCCCGGCCAAAAATTCGAGGGTCTTGCGGCCAAAAAACCGTTAGACATTGTTTGAATTTCGGCCAGAAAGCAGTGAAACTCTTCTTCCCGGTCAGAAAACCGAGGATCTCCCAGTCAGAAAACTGTGGAGCCATTTATTTTAACCCCAGCGAAAAAACCGAGGGTCTTGCGGCCAAAAAACCGTTAGACATTGTTTGAATTCCGGCCAGAAAGCCGTGAAACTTTTCTTTCAAAATTCCCGGTTAGAACACTAAGGATCTCCCAGTTAGAAAACTGCGGAGCCATTTATTTTAACCCCGGCCAAAAAACCGAGGGTCTTGCGGCCAAAAAACCGTGAGACATTGTATTGAATTCCGGCCAGAAAGCCGTGAAACTTCTATTCCCGGTCAAAAAAACCGAGGATCTCCCAGTCACAAAACTGCGGAGCCATTTATTTTAACCCCGGCCAAAAACCGAGGGTCTTGCGGCCAAAAAACCATTAGACATTATTTGAATTCCTGCCAGAAAGCCGTGAAACTCTTCTTTCTGGTCAGAAAACCGAGGATCTCCCAGTCAGAAAACTGCGGAGCCATTTATTTTAACCCCAGCCAAAAAATCGAGGGTCTTGCGGCCAAAAAACCGTGCGACATTATTTTTGAATTCCGGCCAGAAAGCCGTGAAACTCTTCTTCCCGGTCAGAAAATCGAGGATCTCCCAGTCAGAAAACTGCGGAGCCATTTATTTTAACCCCGGCCAAAAACCGAGGGTCTTGTGGACAAAACACCGTTAGACATTGTTTGAATTCCGGACAAAAAGCCGTGAAACTCTTCTTCTCGGTCAGAAAATCGAGGATCTCCCAGTCAGAAAACTGCGGAGCCATTTATTTTAACCCCGGCCAAAAAACCGAGGGTCTTGCGGCCAAAAAACCGTTAGACATTGTTTGAATTCCGGTCAGAAAGTCGTGAAACTCTTCTTCCCGGTCAGAAAACCGAGGATCTCCTAGTCGGAAAACTGTGGAGCCATTTATTTTAACCCCGGCCAAAAAACCGAGGGTCTTGCGGAAAAAAAATTGTGAGACATTGTTTTTGAATCCCAGCCAGAAAACCGTGGAACGTTTATTTGTTAAACCGTGATTTTCTTAACCAAAACCAAAGAGTCTTTTTTAATCATTTTCTGTGTCAAAACTAACTCACGAAATTTTCCTAGCAAAACTGAGGCAGAAAAATTTTGTTCGTTTGTTTGTTTTGTTGTCTAAACAGGTTTGACCTCGAGACGCAATGATCGAGATAGCCTACGAGTGGAACCTTAATCCAGAATGAAGAAAAGAAGAAAAGAACCAAAAGAAAATGAGTTCAAACGTTGGAGTAAACAAAAGCGCGGATTGCTCAGAATCTGATTGAAGTAACAAGCTCCGCCGACTCCGTTTCACTCAATGTTACAGAAATGAGCAAGCAGGTTACAACTTGCGAGAATCAAGATTCAGATCGAGGTCTACAGCAAAATCAGCTAAGATTCAAGATCAAGTTTTCAAGAGAATCATAGATAGGAATCTTTTAACTCATAGTTTGATAGCATAGCTAGTTTAGCATTAATT
>JASVEL010008611.1:0-78431 GCA_032618575.1 Nicotiana noctiflora
GCAGCCCGATCCATCCTCAGTCCACATAAGTCAGATAAGTCACAAAAACAGTTCATTTTTCTTAATTCCAGTTCCCAGTTCATAATTTATGAAAAGTACTTTAACTTTTATTTAATTTGCAAAACCGGTGACTTAACATTTCAATAGTGTGATTTCAAATTCCAGGACTGAGATCAATGATTAAGCAAGTATAGCTATCACATAAATATTATCCCCTAGGGATTCTACAGGTCAGCACAAGGCCCCAAACAAGGCTTACAGCCCACAGATATGTCAACATAGTGTATTTCCATCACACATAGCATATTATTTATATCCGGGATGGACCAAGACTCAATCCCCAGTCACAATCAATCACGCACCTACCACGGGGTGCGAGCCACACCCTACTAGCGCCACATTGTGCTAAGCCGGGGTTTCGAACCCTCAGGCTACCATATACACAAACTACTCACCTCTAGCCAGTCGTAGACTCGTCCGCAATGCCTTTTCCTTTGAATTTCGCCTCCACATGCATAGGATCTAGTCAAACCACAACGATTATATCAAATACGGGTTAAAGAAACATAACCCAATTCAATTTACATGGAAAACTCATAATTACGCTAAGTTGGTAAAAACCCGACCCCGGGCCCACTGCTCGGAAAATTCCGAAATTAGTACCAACGCGATTCTCGTCTCGCCACGAGTCCGTGCATATAAAATTTATTGAAATCGGAGTTAGAATGGCCTGCCAAAACTCAAAATCCCGTTTTTAATACCTAGGCCACAATTCTTCACAATTTCTACCCAAATTCATGAAGATTGATGTTAATCCTACCATAAAATTATGTTTTTGAGTCAAGAATCTTACCTCCGATGAATACCCGATGATTTCTCGGTGTTTTCCTCGTGTTTTCTTCTCTCTAGGGCTCAAAATTATGTTTTTGGGGTATAAACCCGCGAGCCCTCTGTTCTGTGATTTTTATTTCACTGATAGCAATTCAACCCTACGCGATCGCGACTCGCCTCATGCGATCGCGATGTTCAAACAGCCGGCCTCACGCGATCGCGTCTCTTTTCCTGCGATCGCGTAGCACAATTTCCCTAGACCCCATTTCTCTCCTACGCGATCGCGTAGGTACTCATGCGATCGCGATGGCTACCCGGCTAACTCTACGCGATCGCATCTGTTGCTCATGTGATCGCATTGGTCTAGCCCTTAACCCTACGAGACCGCGTCCCCCGCCCCGCGATCGTGGAGAGCAAATCCCTGCTGCATTTATGACAGCAACAAGCCTTCTCTTTTTTCCCAAAAATGGTCCGTTTGGACCCCCGAATTCCTCCCGAGACCCCCGGGACCCCAACGAAAGCTACCAACATACTCCAAAACATGATGTGGACTTGTTCCAATCACAAAAACACCATCCTAAACATCACAATCACCATTTACGCACGAATTCAAGCCTAAGTTTCTTCAAAACTTCCGAAACTAACATTCAATCCAAAACCCGATCAAACGATGTCCGAATAACCTGAAAATTTGCAGACATATCCAAAATCACATAACGAAGCTACAGAAATTGTCAGAATTCCATTCCGACCCCCGGATCAAAATCTCACCGACCATCCGGTTTTCGCCAAAATTTAACCTTCGCCAATTCAAGCCTAAAACTACACCGCACCTCCGAATTCAATTTCAATTGCTCTCCTAAGTCATAAATGATCCCCCGAAACTAGTCGAATCATCGGAATCCGGTTTCGAGCACTCTAACTCAATAGTCAACTCTAGGTTGACTTCCCATATTCAAGCTTCCTTCAATCATGCCATTTGCTTCATTTTCAACCCGAATTACTCCTAACTCACCCGATATACTCTAATACTGATATAAAAGCATAAAATATGTAAATGCAAGGTAACAGGGTGGTAATTCCCGTAACGACGGGCCGGGTCGTTACAAAAGAATGGTAAGATTTGTGCCTGTGAGGCTTGCATTGCATGTAGCTGGACTGATAGTGGATCGGGTTGTGCGCCGCAGCATATGTTACTATGATATTGCGCTTGGGTTGTAGGAGCCCCTCTGGAGTCTAAACCCCCATAGTGAGCGTGGGTACCCAAATGGATCGGGCTACGCACCGTAGCGTCATGTTTATGTGCATCTGTATTGCATTTATGCTTTTATACTTAACTGCTCTACCTGTTACTGTTTTTCCTGAGATCTATACTGTTAAAAAGGATATGGAACACTGTATAGCTTTACCGTGTGGTATTTTGGGTTTTCTTGCCTTTAATATCATTATAAATGTCTATTACCGCTGAGTTGGAAGTACTCACTCTACTCCATACACCTTGTGTGCAGATCCAGGCACCTCTCAGCAGGGTTGATATTCAGATGCTTCCAGAGCATATTCTGGAGTTATCGAGGTAGCTACCTGACGTCCGCAGGACCCGACTTCTTCCTTATTTTTTCTATGTTTTTAGACATTTCGCGTTTTCAGATTTATTCTGTAGACAGTATTATTGCTATGCTATTCGGTAGAGGCTCTTGACTCGTAACCCCCATATCTGTGGGAGGATGTTGCCCTGGTTATTTGGTTATTTTCTATAAACTTGCTAAGTTTCAGACAATTCGTCGCAGTTAATAATTTTTGAAATAAGAAATGTGAGCTTGCAGCTCGATAATGTGTGTGATAGGTCGGGCTTGCCTAGCAATGTGCTGGGCGCCATCACGACCGGATTTGGGATCATGACATATTTACTTTTATTACTACTGAGTTGGAAGTACTAACTTTACTCCCTGCACCTCGTGTGCAGTTGCAGGTATTGTTCACCCGGTAGCGGGTTATAAGCTGATTGAAGATATACTAATGTAGCTGAGCAAGGTGACTGTCATTGTCCGCGACACCACACTTCATCTTTAATTCCCAGATTTTTATTTTGTATATATATTATTGGATTTAAGTGTTCCTACTTATTAGATGCTCGTGACTTGTGATACCCCGGTCGGATTATGTGGGGTTGTAAACACTGATTATTATTGCCATTAAGTTGTATTAATCTATTCACCTATGTTTAATAACTGTTAAAGAAACGAATTGGGATAACTGGCTGGCCTTGTCTTCACGAGAGGCGCCATCACAATCGAATTTGGGAGTTGGGTCGTGACAATTTAAGATCGTATTTTATCACATTTTTCTCTTTTATTCTATAACTAGTGTATTTTTAGGTTTGGCTCTAAAGTAAAACATGATTAATGCTTGGTCCTTCAAAACAGTAGGAGTATTTGTTTGTTTCCATTAGACTTTTTGGCTTATTTCCGTCCAAACCTAACACTATTCGGTATTCCTGTCCCCGTTTCCCCTTTCGTTCCAAAGCCTAAATCTGGCACCTTGGACCACTCGGCCAAATTGTCTTAAAAAATATTATAAACACCCCAGTAAATTATGAACACCCTATTTTTTCCTTAGGAATTTGTTTTGGCATCTTGTATGTAAATTATGTGCATAATTTCCTTAAATAGGGGTGTTCATTGTTCGATTTGGATTAGTTTTTCCCTAAAAAGAAATTAAATTTAATAAGTCGATATTTTAAATATTAGAACCAAACCAAACCAATTAAGTCAGATTTTTTTAATTCGGTTTATGTCGATTTTTTGGTTTTTTCGGTTATTTATCGGTTTTTTCTTAAATATAAGACATGCACTACCGAACACACATTTCGACAACCACATTTTCAACGTAACACTATCAAATCAATAGTCATTTGAGAAATCTTTTATTTACCAAGATATATTGATGATAATTGAATCAAATAGTGATGAATAATTTAGGGACTCAATTAAAAATATATTATTTTTAACATGAAATCAATTCTTACACTTAACTAAACTACCAATTAAACTAGAATGTAAAGATAAAGAACTGTTCAAATTCATGTATGATTGTGAGCACAAGAAGTAGAAATCTGTCCCATTGAATTTATTTCATTCATTCCCTTAAGAGAATGTAATAGCAATATATGTTTAAAGAAGAAAAAATTATTATCGTGAAGGTATCAATGGATATGGACATGTCAACAAACGAGATTATAATCGTCATCATTGTGATAATGAGAATAATAAGGATTTTTAAAATAATCTATCACTCTGTGAAAGTAATATTTGTCATCGATTTGACATGACATTTTATAAAGGACATATAGATGATTTGGTCCATTCATGATATGAATGTGACAGCATCTGATTTATGAATACATATTTATTCTTGAAAAAATAAATGTGCTAGTGGTAGTGAATATACCATACTGACCTCTAGAAGGAGGTTTGAGATGAAGTAAGAAAATAATATCATTATTATGGAATGAATAGTCGTTGGTCACATACCTATTGTATGCCAATATTTTGGTAATGTAATTATTAAAGAATAGCACTTGTACAAGAAATATATATTGCATTATGGCATGAATAGTCGTTGGTCACATACCTATTATATACCAAAATATTTTGGTAATGTGATTATTAAAGAATAACACTAGTGCAAGAAACATATTTTGCATATAATTTTGACCATAACCATAATGGTATAACTTTATCTTTAAAAGAGATATTCGCCATATGGATGTTGATGAATATGTGGTACTACAAAATTAATTGAGAACTATGCAAGAGCCAATATTTTGGAGAAACACAATTGATTACCAATAAAGTATTGTGTTGTAGTATGTCTCGAAGAAACTTATTCTGTTTCCAAAGTATACGCGAAAACGGTTGATTATATTGAGATTATAAATAAAGAAAAGATTTAATATCTTCTATTAGTACAACTTGTAGCGGGTAACATGTATGTAAAAAATTACCTGCTTTATTCTCTAATTTGTACTACATAAATAAAAGAAATGCCATAATAAAGTGGATGTTTATTGATAAAAAAACCCATATAATAATAAACTTGAAGCTCATCGATAATTGCAGCGTCATGGTGTAAACATGAAATTTATTAATATTAATAATTTACTTAATTGGTTGAGCCATGTTAATTTAAGTATGGTGTGAAAAAATAATAGAGAATTCACATGGGTAAATATTAAAGAAGTATAAAGTTCTTAACGAATTCTCTTACATTGTTTGTTCTTTTAATTAATAGACCAACAAAAATTGGAATTTAATCCCATGAATGCTGAAAATATCAAAAGTGAATATGGGCTCATTCACCTGCCATGTATACCACATAAGATACATCTATGAGATGGTTACATGTGTCGATTATTATTAACCACCAACATGGTATTTGCAAGGTAACTTGCTCAATAATTTGATTTAGAGCATAATTCCAGATATTTTATTCAAGATAGTTCATCTTGATAAATTGGTTTACATCACAGTTGATTTAGCGAAATAATTAATTGAGTGCCTCCACGTAATAGCTAAATTATTGCTTATGAGAACAAATTATCTATCAATTTGATATAGGTTATATACGAAAGTATATAATTTTCCCCCTCACAAGTGGTTCAGAGTCAAAAGCCAAATAATTCTATCTTATTATTATTGATGTGTGGAGTGTATTCTTATTAACACCATAATGCACAAAGGTGGGTTCTCAAAGTTGAAGAAACTAGTTAGTTTTTCTAAAACGAGGGGGAGACGTGATAAACATTTGAGAAAAATTTAAATGGAATGAATCATCAATTGTACATTTAGATCCTCGAATAAGATAATAGAACTTGAAGTTAATAAAAAGATAATTCATTTACAACATATTGCAAAGCATGCCAGGTGCATTTGCTGACCCAAAGCAAGTAACTTTATTCTCATTGCAAATGCTCATATTAACTCTTAGAAGGACAAAGTCTATGGTACACTTAAAGCGTATATACAGATCAATTTCAAATAACCTTCTTGATAAAGAAGATGAGAAAATGATCATAACAATGGAGGCACGTGACATGATACATCATAAAATCTCATGAGAGATTCAGGTAACTGAATATATGAATGAAGAGATCTCTATGTTATGTCTATATGAAAATAAGGAGGTTGGAACTGTCACACCTCCCTTTTTACTACCCCAACATGCGTAAGATGTATAAATACACTTGTAGGGTATACCCCGACGCTCAATTACCCGAGACGGATAAAATAACATAAGGGAAGGAGTTTTTCCAATTTAAGGACAATCGGTTCGGGATATATTTAGAGATTAATCAGAGTCGCCACTTGGGAATGACAATGGTGTCCCAAGTCACCGGTTAATCCCGAATCCGAGGAATTTTGACTCTTTGAAATGTCTGCGAAGCAGAGGTCCGGATAAGGAACTCTGTTAACCCGGGAGAAGGTGTTAGGCACTCCCGGATTCCGTGGTTTCAACACGGTCGCTCCACTGTCGTTTTTGACTTTTGTTTGACTCAGTTATAGATTTTAACAACATAATGTGCTTTTACGTTAAATATCATTTTTAGGAATTTGCGGTATCGCGAAAACACGCCTCGAGTCATACCGCAACCAATACGCCTATGACTTTCGGTGCATTTCAGCTTTACCGAGATTTGGATTTGAGTCGCACCAAGTGCACACTCATTCATAGGAAGGTATATTAAAATCGTGCCCTAAAGTAACATCTATCGGCTTTTTAAATCTTTTGGGAGAAGCTATGGAATTAGCTATTAGCTTTCCCGGGTCTATTTGTGTTATATCATTACTAGATGGGGGCCCCGGTGTTATTCGGGCGAGGCTCGTCCCAATTTTTATTAAAGGATACTAATATTTAACTACGTTTTCTATATTTGTTTTTTCCTTAATCGTGTCTCAACAATAAGAATCCCAGGCCCGTCGAGTTTGATTATTTAATTGGGCCTGGTTCTTCATCTTTGGATCGGATGTGCCTAAGCGATCTTCGGATCTTCATTTAGGTGGCTCAATCGAATGGTATCATGGTTCAGGCCCACGTATTGTTTTGGGCCCAAACTGGATTGCGATGACAGAAATATGATGTAGAATTCATGTAACAGAAATAATGCTCAGAATTGAAGATGGAATCAAAATCATTTTTATTGATCATTAAACATGTAAAGGAAACCAATCCGTAAAACAATAGTCTTAAATCAATGAAAACTCAACTAATTATCCTCACTGTGTGCTCTTAAATAAGAATCTATACTAATGTTTTAATTACTCAGTGGTTCAAAAATCTAAATCAATCCTTAATTAATTACAAGACCTTGACTTACTCGAAGTGGTTTAGTCAGTTATCATCTACATTCAGAAAGATTGAAAGAGCCATTAAATTCATTTTTTAACTACACCGTTGTATTCGTTACATGTTAAGCCTTTCTCATCATCAATTCATCTTAATTAACCTACTACAACATCCAATTATCAACTTGTTCAGACTTAAACAGGTGTGAGCCTAAATCCGCAAACCAATTAATCATATATATGAGCAATGACTATACACGTATCTATGACTAAGTGATTCAAAAGGTTTAAACATGATTGAACAACTGATTTTTTACCGAAACTTAGTTCTAGTTTTAATAGCATTCCTATTTAGCTAGTGATAAGTGATCCGCCAATACTACTACTTCAATGCTGATTTCCTCATGAAGTTCGTTAGCAGATTATTAACATTTGCAGGTATTACTAATTTACTTATATTTTAAGTTTTCCTAATTAAACTAAGTGACAAGCTACCTACATTATACTACTATTATACTACTACTACTATACTATTACATTGTTTTTGTTTCTGTTTTTCTTTGCTACTATCTACAAACAAATTACAGTATTAAACTACAATTATAAAGCAACAATGAATCTAAACTTGGATCTTCATTTATTTCATCAAAGGCGCCAATACAGCATCATTCATAAAGAAATGTACCTGGATGAAACAGAAACTCGATGAGTTCTAGGGGAGAAGGAGTAAGCAATCAGCAGTGGACTCAAGCAGAGTAATGCAACAGTGATGATTTGAAAATCAACCAAATAGAAGACCACAACAACAGCAATGAGAAATCCCAAGCAAATAACCCAGCAATCAGCAAAAAACCAACAGACTTCTCACTCGAAAATACCAGAAACAATTGCTAAATTGCTACGGTTTTCCTAGTATTTCTTCTCAACAATCAGCTCAAGTATGAATTTCAGATTGTTATATCCTACAGTGGAATCCCCAAATATTAGCTCAGATTGTTATATCCTGGAATCCCCCTTTTTCAGCCCCTTTTTGAGATATTTATAGCTAACCTTTTAGGGCTGAATACTTGGGGAGGAAGTAATGGGATTAATCCCACTTCCCCCTCCTAAAATTACCTATTCTACACTTTAGTCCCATTTTCAGTTACTAAAACCCTTCCAGCATGTGCTGGAAGGTTCTAAAGATTCTCTTTTATGGCATTTTACTAGTATAACCTTAGGGGTTTGAGATTTTTACAGATTTCCCATTTTTAAGAGACCATTATACCCCTAAATCTCTGCAAAATTGCAGAAATCAGGAGTATAAATGTCCCTATTACCCTCCTAAGTTCTTACTAGTTACTATTTTACCTATTTGGTTTCCAATTATGCCCTGAATGCCACTGCTGATTTACTAGACCCTCCTAGGTTAATTTCAGCTAATGTTGCACCTATTTAACTAATGGCCAGCCCTGGCATTAGTATTTAAGGGCTGGCCAGATTTATTCTTAAGAACTATTTCAATTTTAGCCACTTTTAAACTAATTTCAGTCAATTAAGACCAATTTATTCTTAATTAAAGCTAATTGCAGGCATAGCTTGCTTTGTTATTATGCTTAACCTATTTAAAAGTTAGCCAGTCTCAAGTTGAGACTTAGCTTGGGCTATTAAAGCCATATACTGAACAGCTAGGCCCAAAACCTTTACAGGTTTGGCCACTTTGCTGTTCGGGGCTCAATATAGAGCCTGGGCTAGTCTGCATTTGCAGACATAGCCCTTTGCACAACCAGCCACTGTTAAACAGAGAGCTGTGTGTTAGGGCTCAATGAATTGGTCAACCCTTTGCAAGGTTGACCATTCTTAGGCCAATTATTAAACCTATAGCCTAATCATTTTCAGCTTTATCCTATTTAAGAACTAACTACTTCCAAGGAACCTAACACTAACAGCTATAACCAAATCCCCTAGGCATGATAGATATTAACAGTGCTCTCATTAACACAAAGCTATTACAGACATAGCCAGTTTCACAAATATTTGCACACATGGCCAATGAAATCAGAGTTGTTTATCAATTAATCAAAATTCAAAGAAAAGGTTTGAATATTGTTGAATCCCAATCAATAGACTTACAAACTCACATATCACAGCAGCACAATGTCAATTAATCATCAAACAAGCTTAGTTAAAACTTCTTTATGCTAAATGAGCCACTGAAAACCCCAAATCATACTTAGGTTGTTCTTGACATAAGAGATGAGTAAAGATAACCAAGCTTCTACTAAGACTAAACATATGAAGGCACAGAAAGAGAAGCAGTTGAAACATTGCTAGCTAACAAAAGGTAATCTAATACAAAACCAAGTGACAATGAAAGACAAGCAATTAAACATAATACCATAATCAAAACATGCATGATGATATAAGAACTACTGAAAACTACAATGTGAGGGACCTCAATACTATAGTAGACAAAGAGACACTGGGACATCAACATAAAACTACCAGCCACAGAACAATTGAACTAATTATGCCAAAAGAAACAGAGAAGACAGATAGTCATGATATTGCAAGCCAACAATCAAGAACCAGTGTATTCAGCAGAAACAGAACACACATATGAGGATGAAGAGGAAATAGAACCCTAGTACTAAACATGATCTTGAAAGAACAAGTTAAGGACATGAGGTGGTCATAATAACTTAAGCCTGATTTCAAACATAAGACAAAGATCAAATGTCATGCTTTTGCCATGAATCAGTACTCAACAGTTAAAGTGACACAAAAGGATGGACTTCTCAATCTTAGAACAAAAAGCCATGTGACCAAACCAGGCATATAACAGATAGAGTCTTATCACTAACAGGTCCAAAAGAACACAGGGACACATAGGAGATGAACCAGTTGGGAAATCAGTGTGGTCACAGAGAAAAGACAAAGACTCACAGCATGAGAAGATGAGCAGAAGGGTCCTAGACTAACATGAGAAGCACAGGACAGAAATGAAACTTATAACACCAACATAAGCCCTATGACCAACATGTTCAAAAGAACTATTCCAGAATTTAAAGAAAGGAACAGGTTGACAGATGAGGGTATACAGGATCCTATACTAGCATGCGAAGCTCAAACTTGAGATAAGAGAAGAGTCACAAAAAGAGAGCCAAGAATAGCCTTACAACTAACATGTGAAATGCAAATCAATCAGAACATGCCAGGCATCATGAAGAGAAAAGCAATCATGCTTGTTGAACACTAACAGATCAATAACCCCAATACCAAGAAGATGAAGAAGACAATATAGATTCTTAAACTCAGAAGAAGCAGAATATACATAGAATTCTAGTGATAAACAATCAAACACTGGATAATAGAAAGATGATTATTAGCCCTAATACTAAACAAGATCCCGAAAGGACAGAAAGACATGCAAGAATACACAAGACGAAAGATAAGGAACAAGAGAGGATGAACAGACAAACAGGAACAAGATACGGAGGATGAACAAGTTAAAACAAAACTTAAACTAACAGATGAAACAATAGATTTGCAGAACACACAGAAACATAAGATGAAAGGGAACATGAACAGAAGGGCAAAGAAATCAAATACATGAATCAAACAAGCAAAAGAAAATACAAAGAAGCAAAGAAAGTAAATAAACACAGAGAAAGCACATAGGGTCGGGGACTTAGCTTGCGGGGCCGGTCCCCCGAGCTTCCTAAATCTCTTCTTTTCCTCGCTTCTCTCATACTCTCAGGCATCCTTTTCATTCCTTCTTATTTTCTTTTCCTTATTCTTTTCCAGATTCTTTTTTCTTCTTTTCCTTTTCTGTTTCTTCTTTCAAGGCTTAAAGGCGAAGCCTTTTGAGATTTGAGTTGCAAGAGAGTGTTTAGGAGTGTAAAAAGATGAGATCTTGATTGGGGTTTGAACTTGGGGTCGCCGGAGTTAGGGTTCCGACGACCTTTTTTGGGATATTCGAGAAGTTCAAGGGACTTTCGAGGGGAGCCATTGGTATGGGTGGATAGATCATGAAGAGAGGAAGAGATCGGCATTAGTTTTAGGTGGTTCTCCATACTTTGGTGGTCACCGGCGAAGATTCCGGTGACCGGGACTTCGAAGAACAGGGGGTTTTCTGGGTTTTTTGGGTGTGTTATGGCATGAAGATGAAGGAGAAGAAGATGGGAGAGGTTAGAAAGGCCGGCGACCACCGTATAAGGTGGTGGCCGCCATGGCCGCCTAGGGCTTCTGTAAGGTTGAAGAAAGAGATGAAGAGAGAAAGGAGAGGCGGCCGTATTAGGGTTTGCAAAAATGGCAAAATTATTCGGACCAAAGCCTTATATAGGCCAAGTGTCCGAGATAATCTGAGCCGTCCAAATGAAGGAGATCAACGGCTCACACGCACGTTACAAAAACGGCGTCGTTTGAACCTTACGAAGCCAAGGTCCCTGATCGTTGGATCACATAGAATGAACGGCTGAGATTAAATCTCAGCATTAATTAATTCTCTCCTAACTCGAACATTATTTCTCAGCCGTTGATTTAAGGAGACGAACGGCTGAGATCAAACTCCGCTTACAGCCTTTGGACCAGGTCTGCTTGGGCTTAAGGACTGGGCCGTCTGATTTAAGTCCAAAGTGGCCCAATCTTATTAAACCTTCCTATTTTTTGTATTTTTCAGATATTAATGATTTTTATGTATTTTCTTTTATTTTTTTTTCTTTTTCTTTTATGAAAAATTATAAATCCTAATCTACTAATTACTCTAATTTTCTAATATTTTTTGGTAATTTTGCAATTTTTCTGCTACTTTTCCTTTATTTTCTCCTATTTAAGCTATTTTGCTAATTTTTCTAATTAACTAACTAACAAACTAATTACTACTATTTTTTTGATTTTTTCTAATTTTTACTTATTCACACACACGAAAATATAACTAATTTCAAACAAAGCAATTAATTGCACTCAAAAAAAAATATATTTATTTTAATTTTGGAATTATTTGCCTGGTGCAAAAATCATGTGCTCACAGCTGCCCCTCTTTGCTCGGGAACACGAAGAGTTTCAGTGCAAAGATAAGTGAGCAGTAATGAGAAATTTTTTGCACATTGGCATATTCCGTGAAAGCATTTTTGAAAACCTTTTGACCGCACCCTGCTTTAGAGGTTGCCTACATATCCTGGGCTAAACAGGAATCAGGTCAGTGTAGTTCGGGAAGGTCTGGCAGTTTTAAAAACTACCAGACTCACTGTTGCATTGACACTGTTGAGACCTGCTGACTTACTCCTTATTACACCGGGGAAAAATGTAAAATGAAGAAGCTATTCTAAGCTAAGATCCTACAATTACAATTGTTCCTAATCTAGCTTTTGCTCTTCTTCCCTTTCCAGTGATGCAGAATCTTCCTTTTTGTTGATTTTCTTGTTTCCTTGATGACTCTCTTTTTTGTTGATTTTCTTGTTTTCTTGATCCCGAGCTGAACCTGCTCAAAACAAAACAAAAAACTACTTTTTTTTTCTTTTTCCGCCCCAGTGTGGGCTTTTAGCTATATAAACCATGATGTGCAGAAATATATTCCCGTATTTGAAGGTGGGCGCCTAACATAAATTTAAACGTGCAATGCGAATGCAGAAAATATTCCCGAATTTGAAGGTGGGCGCCTAACGGAAATTTAAACGTGCAATGCGAATGCAGAAAGTATTCCCGAATTTGAAGGTGGGCGCCTAACGGAAATTTAAACGTGCAATGCGATGCGGAAAATATTCCCGAATTTGAAGGTGGGCGCCTAACGAAATTTAAACGTGCAATGCGAATGCGAAAGTATTCCCGAATTTGAAGGTGGGCGCCTAACGTAAATTTAAACGTGCAATGCGAATGCGAAAGTATTCCCGAATTTGAAGGTGGGCGCCAACGTAAATTTAAACGTGCAATGCGATGCAGAAAATATTCCCGAATTTGAAGGTGGGCGCCTAACGGAGAATTTAAACGTGCAATGCGAATGCGAAAATATTCCCGAATTTGAAGGTGGGCGCCTAACGTAAATTTAAACGTGCAATGCGAATGCGAAAGTATTCCCGAATTTGAAGGTGGGCGCCTAACGAAATTTAAACGTGCAATGCGAATGCGAAAGTATTCCCGAATTTGAAGGTGGGCGCCTAACGTAAATTTAAACGTGCAATGCGATGCGGAAAATATTCCCGAATTTGAAGGTGGGCGCCTAACGAAATTTAAACATGCAATGCGAATGCGAAAGTATTCCCGAATTTGAAGGTGGGCGCCTAACGTAAATTTAAACGTGCAATGCGAATGCGAAAGTATTCCCGAATTTGAAGGTGGGCGCCTAACGTAAATTTAAACGTGCAATGCGATGCGAAAATATTCCCGAATTTGAAGGTGGGCGCCTAACGGAATTGAAACGTGCAATGCGAATGCGAAGATATTCCCGAATTTGAAGGTGGGCGCCTAACGTAATTGAAACGTGCAATGCGAATGCGAAGATATTCCCGAATTTGAAGGTGGGCGCCTAACGTAATTGAAACGTGCAATGCGATGCGAAAGTATTCCCGAATTTGAAGGTGGGTGCCTAACGAAATTTAAACGTGCAATGCGAATGCAGAAAATATTCCCGAATTTGAAGCTGGGCGCCTAACAGAAATTTAAACGTGCAAATGCAGATGAAAAACAGTATCCCCTCAGCCTGAGGATTGGGGTATGGATTTTAAAAGATGTTACCTCCTCTTTTTGGTATTTTCTTTTTACCAACTGATCTCTTGCCTGTGAATTTCTCCACTTATTCGGCAGACTTTCTCTTTTTGGTATTTTAAATTTTCCACATTGGTCACATTCACTTTAAAGTGATTAGTGACAATTTGTTCCTGCATGAAACAAAATTTATTAGATATAAACTGCTGGCAACTGGCATCTGCCGTCCCCACTTCTTGTTGCTTCCTTTGTTTTTGCTCTTTCATGTTGCATGACTTCGACTTCTTGTCCCTTGCAGACTCTTTTTGTATTTTCTCATTTTTTCCATTTTTGTTTTGTTTTCTTTTTCTTTGGCCATGTTTGCCAAGCTTCTTTATTCCTTTCCCCAATCTTCCATTCTTTCTAATCCAGTGTTATTTCAACTTTCGTTATCAGGAGCTGGTAGTTAGCTCTCAAAAGGGTAAACAATGAAATGCAGAAAAAATGAAAGAAAGGTAAGGGTATTTTGGAGAGATGACGGAACTTATCTGGGTATTTGTTGGCTGATTCCGCCGACCATGCCATGTATTTAAACTCGACCCAGTTTGTTCCAATCATTTATTTAGACTCCGAATTGCCTTTGACCCAAACCGATACTCTTTTTTGTTGCCTTCTTTCTTTTCTGATGATCCTCACGATCGCCTCACGGTGCCTCGAAAGGTTTTCACCACTAAGACTCTCTCGTTTATTCCCTCAACCTCACAATCATCTCACAGTGCCGATTAAGGTTTTCACTGATGAGACTCTCTCATTTTATTTCTCTCAACCTCACAATCGTCTCACAGTGCCGGCTAAGGTTTTCACTGATGAGACTCTCTCATTTTTTTTTTATTTTTCATTTTTCCTTTTTTGTATTTTGTTTTCTGTTCCACGGGTATTGTCCAATACTTCGCTCCTCCTTCGTTGTATTCGTTGTTATTTCAGAATCGATCAGAAGGTCTTTCTTTGGACTGTAACGTGGCTTTTGGACGGGTCAAGAAAGAAAGATATAAAGGCTCAAAATTTCAACGAGGGTTAAAAATATTTACAACTCTCGGAATTATTAAAACATAGCTTCTGCCCCAGTTTCAATATGTGGGGAATTTTTGGATTTTTTCTTTATTGTGACTGAACCTCAGAGAGGTTGCCTACGTACCCTTTCGGGATCAAGTCAGACGTAGTTCATCCAACTTCAAAAGTTAGATGGATTTCTTTTTGACTTTTTCCCGATTTTTGTCTTTTTCTTTTTTTTTTTTTCATTCATTTTTTTTTTCAATTTTTTTTTTTTTTCATTTCATTCATTTTTTTTTTCTTTTCATTTTTCCATCATTTCATTATGGTAATTTTCGATCTTATTGCATTAGAGTGATTCCGAGAGAGGGATATGAAAGAATTCATTCATTAAGGCTCAAAGGGGTTAACAATGGATAAAGTGTTTGGATAGAGAATAAAATGCCTTCGTCATTTCAATTCCAAAATCACAACAAAATACAAAACATACAATTGAAAAGGAATCATACATAGTATCTTTTGACCGCATCCGAATTGATAGCAGTCTCTACGCACTTTCCTTCAACATCTGTTAAATATAATGCTCCATTGGACAACACCCGTGATACCACGAACGGTCCCTGCCAATTCGGTGCGAACTTGCCTTTTGCCTCTGCCCAATGTGGTAAGATACGCCTCAATACCACTTGTCCAACTTCAAACTTTCGAGGTCGTACCTTCTTATTATATGCTCTGGCCATTCTCCGCTGATACAACTGTCCATGGCAGACCGCGGCCAATCTCTTCTCATCAATCAAATTCAACTGTTCTAACCGGGCCTTTACCCATTCATCGTCATCTATCTCGGATTCGGCTATAATTCGCAATGACGGTATTTCTATTTCTGCGGGTATAACGGCCTCTGTTCCATACACCAGGGTATAAGGTGTGGTTCCGATAGAAGTACGTACCGTCGTACGGTAACCCATGAGAGCAAAGGGTAACTTTTCATGCCATTGCCTGGATCCCTCCACCATTTTTCGGAGAATCTTTTTAATATTCTTATTTGCCGCCTCTACTGCACCATTCGCCTTTGGCCTGTAAGGCGTGGAATTGCGGTGCGTGATCTTAAACCTTTCACAAACTTCCGCCATGAGATGACTGTTTAAATTGGCTCCATTGTCCGTGATAATCACCTTGGGGATTCCAAATCGGCATATAATATTCTCATGCACAAAATCCACCACCGCTTTCTTCGTCACCGCCTTGAACGTCTTAGCTTCTACCCACTTGGTGAAATAATCAATTGCAACCAGGATAAACCTGTGCCCATTAGAAGCGGCTGGATCTATTGGGCCGATAACATCCATGCCCCAAGCAACAAAGGGCCATGGTGCTGACATTGTGTGCAACTCATAAGGCGGGGAGTGGATCAGATCCCCATGTACCTGGCATTGATGGCATTTCTTTACATACCCTGATACAATCACGCTCCATCGTGAGCCAGTAGTACCCAACTCTCAAGATCTTCTTTGCTAACACATATCCGCTCATGTGAGGTCCGCATACTCCAGCATGTACTTCAATCATAATTTCATCTGCTTGTTGCGCGTCCGCACATCTCAATAAGCCCAGATCTGGTGTCCTTTTGTATACCACTCCTCCACTGAAGAAAAATCCATTGGCTAGACGCCTGATGGCTCTCTTTTGGTCTCCTGTGGCTTGCTCCGGGTATTTGCCAGCTTTTAAGTATTCTCTAATATCATGATACCACGGCTCTCCATCCGACTCTTCTTCCACAACGAAGCAATAAGCATTCCGATCTCGGACTTGGATCTGGAGCGGATCTATGTATGTCTTGTCCGGATGATGCAACATAGAGGACAATGTGGCCAAAGCATCCGCAATCTCATTGTGCATTCTTGGGATGTGCTTGAATTCTATAGACTGGAATCTTTGAGACAACTCGTGCATACAATACCGATATGGTATCAATTTCAAATCTCGTGTCTCCCATTCCCCTTGAATTTGGTGTACCAAGAGATCCGAGTCACCCATGACCAAAATCTCTTGAATACCCATGTCAATCGCCATCCTTAATCCCAAGATGCATGCCTCATATTCGGCCATATTGTTGGTACAGAAAAATCGAAGCTGAGCTGTGACGGGATAATGTTGTCCCGTACTTGAAATGAGTACCGCTCCGATACCAACGCCCCTGCTGTTGACAGCTCCGTCAAAGTACATTTTCCATCCCGATCTTTCCTCTTGCTCCGTCTCCTCGACAAGCATTGCCTCTTCATCCGGAAAGTATGTCTTTCAGTGGTTCATATTCATCATCCACCGGATTTTCGGCTAAGTGGTCCGCAATAGCTTGTGCCTTCATTGCCGTACGAGTCACATAAACAATGTCAAATTCTGTGAGCAGAATCTGCCATTTGGCCAATCTTCCCGTAGGCATGGGCTTCCGAAATATGTACTTGAGAGGATCCAGTCGTGATATCAAGTATGTGGTATATGCTGACAAATAATGCTTTAACTTCTGAGCTACCCAAATCAGCGCACAACAAGTCCTTTCAAGTTGGGTATACTTCACCTCGTAGGATGTAAACTTTTTGCTGAGGTAGTATATGGCCTGTTCTTTCTTGCCTGTCTCATCATGTTGACCCAGTACACAACCGAAAGAGTGATCTAGCACCGTCAAATACAAAATCAGAGGTCGCCCTGGTTCTGGAGGAACTAACACCGGAGGATTGGCCAAATATTCCTTGATCTTGTCGAAAGCTTCCTGACACTCGTCGGTCCACTTCACTGCTGCATCTTTCTTCAGCAACTTGAAAATTGGCTCGCATGTTGATGTTAACTGAGCGATAAACCGACTAATGTAATTCAACCTTCCTAATAAGCTCATGACCTCCTTCTTGTTCTTCGGCGGAGGTAGACTTTGAATAACTTTGATCTTTGATGGATCCAGTTCAATACCTCGCCGGCTCACAATAAACCCCAGTAGTTTCCTTGAAGGTACTCCAAAAGCACACTTCGCCGGATTGAGCTTCAGATTGTATCTCCGGAGTCTTTGGAAAAACTTCCTCAAATCTTTCACGTGATCAGGTTGTTTTCTGGACTTTATGATGACATCGTCCACATATACCTCAATTTCTCTATGCATCATATCGTGAAACATAGTGGTCATTGCCCTCATGTAAGTTGCCCCGGCATTCTTCAATCCAAACAGCATTACTCTGTAACAGTACGTCCCCCAAGGTGTAATGAAGGCAGTTTTCTCAGCATCTTCTTCGTCCATAAGGATCTGGTGATAACCTGCATAACAATCCACAAACGAACCGATTTCATGCTTGGCGCAATTGTCGATCAATATGTGAATGTTTGGCAATGGGAAGTCATCCTTCGGACTGGCTTTGTTGAGGTCTCTATAGTCTACACACACTCTGGTTTTGCCATCTTTTTTCGGGACCGGCACAACATTTGCCAACCAGGTGGGGTATTTGGTAACTCTTATGACCTTTGCCTCAAACTGCTTATTCACCTCTTCCTTTATCTTCACGCTAATGTCCGTTTTGAATTTTCTCAGCTTTTGTTTCACCGGCCGGCATTCAGAGTAAATGGGCAACTTGTGTACCACGAGATCTGTGCTGAGCCCGGGCATGTCATCATAGGACCAGGCAAAAATGTCCTTAAATTCATGTAACAACCTTATCAATTCATCCCTGAGGGGTGCCTCCAAATGCACACTAATCTTTGTTTCTCGGACATCATCTTCGCTCCCCAAGTTTATAGATTCTGTATCACTCAGATTCGGCTTGGGTTTTTCCTCGTATTGTTTCATGTCCTTACTTATTTCCTCCAGGGCTTCCTCATCCTCACATTCTAATTCACTATCTTCCTCAATCTCTTGTATAGTAGTGTGATTGTCAGAACTGGGTCTAGAATCCTTCACGCATGTCATGGCATTGGAATCAACACATGCAAAACTGTACAAAAGGAAAAATAAAGAAAAATAAGGCAAAAGTGAAGGAAAAGGAAAAACTGCATTTCATTAATAAAAGAAACGAACAATGTTCGGGATACATGGTGATGATTTTTTTTCGTGAGGGGGAATGGGGAAATTATAAAATAACAACTTTGGGGAAAACACTGATGAAATTTTGAGCTAACTACCAAGACTCCTTCCGGATAAGGAAAGGAGTAGCTTCCCAATTATTCAATGTGACTCTGGGCCCCACAAATTGCACGTCCATGTTGCTCGTGCCTTCCCCTGCTTCAATCGTATTCACCTCCCAAAACATTTTCTTGAAACCAAGCATTTCTTCATCAAGTTGGGTCTCAATGCACTTTGCTGCAGCAGATGGTTGATATTTTGTACCAGGCCCTGATAAAGATGTCGGATAATTTGGGTATGGGTTTGGGCAAGGTCCAGTTTCTCTTGGCTTTGGAGGCTCTTTGGATATCGGCAAAGGTGGGTTTGAACCCTAAGCCGAATGTACCTTTATTCTCCGGAAGCTGAACTGGTTGAGTGACTCCCTGCAGTGTTTTGCCTAATCCCCTCCCCGGTGCAAATCCGTTTTTCAGCATTTCTCTGGCCACCATTATAGCAGTTGGCGCCATCATCGGGGTTGGTAACTTTTCTCCTTCAGCAACTTTGTTCACTTCTACAGCATCCGTCACTTGGTAGACCCAAGGACCCCGATCCCCATCAGTACCGTCAAAAGGTGCTACCACATTACAAGCATTTTCCTCTCCGTGTACAACAATCTCTTGTTGCTCCCATTCAAACTTGACCATCTGGTGCAGAGAAGATGGTACCGCTTTGGCCGCATGAATCCAGGGTCAACCTAACAGCAAGTTATATGATACGGCAATATCAAGCACCATGAACTCCATCGTAAAATCAACGGGACCGATGGTCACTTCCAAAATAATATCCCCCAGCGTGTTCTTACCTCCGCCGTCAAACCCTCTCACATTGATACTGTTTCTCCGGATTCTATCCGGGCTAATGTTCAGCTTCCCTAGAGTTGACAGCGGGCAGATGTTCGCGCTCGATCCATTGTCAATCAATACCCTAGTCACGACTGACTCTTCACTCTTTACCGTGAGGTACAATGCTTTATTGTGTTCAGTTCCTTCCACCGGCAACTCCCTATCAGAGAAGGTGATTCTATTGGACTCGAAAATTTTGCTGGTAATCTTCTCCAAATGACACACCGAAATCTTCTCCGGAACATGAGCCTCATTTAGAATCTTCATAAGAGCCTTCCGGTGCTCCTCTGAATGTATCAACAGAGATAACAAAGAAATCTGGGCCGGAGTCTTTCTTAACTGCTCGACCACTAAGTACTCTTGCGACTTCATTTTCTTAAGAAATTCCTCTGCTTCCTCCTCCGACACTGGCTTCTTCAGTTGACTTTCTTTTACCGTTTTCATCTTTCTCAGTTCCTCTGAAGCAAAACACCTTCCGGATCGAGTAAGTCCATGCGTTTCATTAATTTCACCAGAAATCTCTTTTCCCTTGTAAACTACTGCTACCTTGTTATAGTTCCAAGGCACAGTCTTTGTATTCACCACTGGCATTTGCACTACCGGTTTTATGATTACTGGCTCTGCACTTGCTCCTTTCACAGTCACGATCGTCTTTGCACCTGGAACTACCACCTTTAAACCTCCCATCACTACCGGCTTTGGTTTCTCAACAATTGCTTCCTCTTTCACAATTTCTTTCTCCAACTTGTCACTCGACTTTATCATCATGACGGCCTGAGATGGTTTTTGATTGCCATCATCCTGCACCAGTTCTATCATATTCGTTTCGTGGTGATTCGGCAATGGGTTCTGGGTAATGTTTGGGGCCTCGGGAGCCTGCACTTCAATTCTCCTCTCATCGATAAGATCTTGAATGGCATTCTTTAATTGCCAACACTTCTCAGTATCGTGGCCCAACGTTCCTGAACAATATTCACATTTGACGGAAGAATCAAGATTTTTCGGGGGTGGGTTCGGATTTTTTGGTGCGATTGGTCTCACCATCCCCAATTCTTTCAACCTGTGGAAAAGACTGGTATATGACTCTCCGAGAGGAGTGAAGGTTCTTCTTGCTTTGTTTCTCCAATCAGCGTCCGGCCCTGGGTCTATTCTGGTTTCGGTAAGGTTTAGGGGTTGGGTATGTGTTTTGGGTATGGTACACATTGTGTGGAGCTTGAGCTCTCCACACGTGGGGTGGTGGTGGTGGATAAGCTTGGGTTTGAGGGTGGTGGTAATGTGGGACAGTTGGTGTGTATGGTGGTGGTGGTGGGTTATATGGGCTCGGTGCATTGTAGGGATTTGGCGGGTAAGATGGCGGTGGTGGATTATATGGGGTTGACGGGCTTGGTGGGTGTTGGCGGTAAGGTCTGGGTGGGTTATAATGTGGGTTGCGACTCCAGGGCCTGCTTTCAACGGTTGCCACTTCTTCTTTCTTCTTCTTTCCCATCACTCCTCCACTTCCACTCTGTATAGCTTGATTGGTGGCTTTGATAGCCGAAAAACTCATGATTTTGTTTGTCTTCAAACCCTCTTCTACAAAACTTCCCATTTTCACAACTTCGTTAAAACTTTTTCCAATTGCTGACACTAGATGGCTGTAGTAGGTTGGATCCAAAGCTTGCAGAAAACAATCCACCATCTCTCCTTCTTTCATCGGTGGATCCACTCTAGCGGCCTGTTCCCTCCATCTAAAACCGTATTCTCTAAAGCTCTCTCCTGGCTTTTTCTCCAGCTTGGTAAGGGATAACCTGTCGGGTATGATCTCCAAATTGTACTGAAAATGACTGGCAAAAGCTTGTGCTAAATCATCCCAAACGAACCATCTTGTATGGTCCTGTCGAGTATACCATTCCAGCGCTGATCCACTCAAACTTTGGCTAAAGTACGCCATCAACAATTCATCTCTACCTCCCGCGCCTCTCATCTTGCTACAATATCCTCTTAGATGAGCTACAGGATCCCCGTGTCCGTTGTACATGTCGAACTTGGGCAACTTAAATCCTGCAGGAAGCTGCACCTCAGGGAACAAACACAGGTCTTTGTAGGCTACACTTACTTGCCCTCCCAGCCCTTGCATATTGCGGAAAGCATTCTCAAGACTTTTGACATTCCGAGCCATCTCTTCCTGCCCGGCACTTGCTTCTATCATAGGAGCGCGAGACTCGTGTTGTCTGAAAGTCGGCTCCGGAGGGTAATAGTGAGAATCCTGGATATGGAACATCGGTTCACTAGAAGACTTGTGGATGACAGCGGGCGGAGGTGCCACGTATACAGGAGCAACTTGTGGTACAGGAGGTGGTGCTTGCTTGGTTGGAGGTGGTGGCATTTGGGAGGTGGAAGCGTAGTAATGAGGGTAGTCGGGGTAGGTGGAAGACGAGTTCATTGTTGGTGGCTCCGGGTTAGGATTGGCTGGAGGGACATATGCAGGGTTAGCAGGGTAGGCTGGTAATGGTTGACCTCTTGACCAAGCTTGGTACATTTCAGCCATCTGCTGCCTTAACTTGTACATTTCTTCTTTCATCCCTGCCACATCCACGATCTCTTCTTCGTGAGCAGGGTCTACAATGGTTGCCTCGATCTCCTGGGACACGGCCTTTGTCATCTTTTTGGATCTGGTGTTGTATGAGTGGGTAGCCAGTATGCCAGTTGCCTAGAAAATCTGGACTCACAAACATCAACACTCGTTAGTGGTTAGCGCATGAATAAGATGAAACGACTTTTAAAACAAACATATTTGCTCGAATCGTTATGCATCATCCCGGCCGCTGCTCATTCGAATCATCTTTCTTTTTCCACTCTTTTTGCTTCCTTTCTTTCTTTTCTTCTTCTTCTTTTTTTTTTTTTTTTTGCTTTTTCTCTTTTCTTGCTTTCTCTTTTTTTCTTTTCTTTTTCTTGCTTTTTCTTTTTCTTTTTCTTGTCGTTTTCATAATTACGCTCCTATTTATTTGCCTAGCGGATACAAAAGAAATGCCATAAAGTAAAAGAATTGGTAACAACACTTTGTTTTCTCATTGATAATTCAAAACCTTGATTACAAAGTGATGTTTAAGAAAAGGAAAAATAAAAGATGATGCATGACCTAAGAGTACATTAATGCACCTAGTGCCCGCGAGGCATCGTTCGGCCTTGCCGCGGGCCTATATGCTAAACCCCTTTGAAGCTTGTCAAGGTCGGCCATGACTTGTTGTACAAAAAACTTCACTGCAGATACGAAAGTCCTCCGAGTCATATCTTCACAAAGCTGGGTCTTCCGGGTGATGTACTGGGCGATGCGAACAATCTTTTCTCTGATGACCCCTTTTTCCTGCAATAACCTGCTTATTTGTTGATTGCGAGCGTCCAAGACCTGTCGGTTGTCCTTTTGCACCTGTTGTAGCTCCAATTTTAATCTAGCCATGGTCGTGTAGCAATATTCTCTTTCTTCCTCGAGATCTTTGATAATCTTGTTGCTCTTGGCCGTGGCTGAGATTATTTTCTTTCTAAGCTGGACTACTTCAGCATCATGCTTGTCTTGCAGTTGTTGAACCAATTTGGCTCTCTTTTCAACATCTTTATCCATTTGCTTCCGAGCCATGACTAACTCTTTCTCCGTTTTATCCAAATCGAAGCTATAGTCATTCACCTTTCGCCGGAGAATCTCAATTAACTTTTCATCCCGGGCCGAGCGAACTGGGGTCTCGGATGCAATTTTCATTTGAGCCATTTGAGCTTTCAACATCTCATTCTCTTTCTTCAACTGCTTCTTCTCCACTTCATCGGATGCCGCTTGTAAGCCGCTTTCGAAATGAAGATTTCTCAGTTTATCCTCCAACAGACTAATTTTGGCCTTATATTCCTTTTCTTTGGCCGCCCATTTCAGATTTTCCTCGGATTGCTCTATCAGGTCTTGCAAGTGAGGTCTCTTTGAAAGACGTTCGTGTTCAACCCCTCGTCGGTACCAGGTGGAGTATCCAGGTGATATCTCCCCTCTTGCTCTATTCGGCACACAAGTATCAATCTTTAGATTTTGGCATTCATTCCAGATTTGCCGGATTTTTGCTTCCGGGAATTGCCCGTCTGGACCAATCTCCATGGCCTGCACACTGAGATCCCCATCTCTTGGAATAATCTGACACCGACCCAACTGTCGCAAGGCTCTGTATGGAGCATAAGGTGGTATACTCTTCAAACCCATGATCAAAAATGGCGATCCCTCCGTTGGCATGTATATCACCTCGTCAAGAGGTAACCAATCATACGTCCAATCAATTTGACCGTCAGTTAGTGATCGAAGATACACAATCCAACCTTGGACTCCCTCTGGCAACCTTACTTCTTTTGTTCTCGCATTGAACTCTTCCAAACATGTCCGATCGGCCGAACCATAGCTCGAGAATGAAGGGTGGTGACACAGATGCTCGATTAGCCAAATTTGCAAGATCAAGTTACACCCCTCGAAGAAGCTAGCCCCTGCTTTGCACGCAGTCAGAGCACGATAGATATCTGCGACAATCATCGGGGCCAAAGTACAGTTTTCTTGTACTATCAGTGTGGTAGCTACCCCGGCGACTTTTATATTGATATGGCCATCTTTCCTCGGGAATACAACAACTCCAAGAAATGCCACCAAAAATGCGAACCTCCGGTGTTCTTCCCACTTTGCCCGGTTGGACTTACAGCACAACTTGTTGGTTGGGTCGTTGAAACCCCCAACATGTCCAAACCTATTGTAGATGAAGTTTAAAGAACAAAATCCGTTGGTCAGATCTTCATTATGAACATTCCGGGCGATTTTCAAAGAGTCGAGGAAACGATGTACTGTCACCATCCTCGGAGATACCGGATATTTTCCTTTCAGCGGAACCTCGGTCTTCCCAATGTAGAAGGCAATCTCCTCTAAAGTAAGGGGTAAGCTCAAAATCTGGGAAATGAAATACGTTGTGTGCCGAATCCCAAAACGAGACCAACGCTCTAATTACATCACCACGAGGAACTATTTCAAGTAACCCAGTAAGGCCTTTCAAGTACCTTTTGACCCAATCTTGACCATCGGATCCCATGTCCTGCCACCATAACCTCAGCTCCAAAGGGATTTTATTTAGGGAAAATTGTTCATTCATCATCGTGCTCGTCCTGCACATTTATTAAGGTGATTTTATTTAGAAAAAAGGAAAATCTTTTTCAATGCAAGTTTTCAATTTTTGAATAAAAAGAAAAGAAAATAACTTTCGAAGTGGCCATTTTTGCAAAAACAGCCTTCCGTCGTCCTTTCGGAACATTCGGCCATTTCCAAAAATAGCAATCACCTCGATTATTTGAAAAGAAAATCTTTTTGGTTTTTTTTTCTAAAAGTGTGGTTGGACCCGTTTAAGGGTTGCCTACGTATCCCACCTAATGGCGAGAATCAAACCTGCGTAGTTCGGTCAGATTATTTGACCAATTGTTTCAACAAAAATGTTCCACCTATTTTTTCAAATTTTCAAATTTTCCGGATACCTATTTTCTACAAATCATTATTTTCCTCTCTCTCTTTTTCCTTTTTCAACAATTTTTCCAATCTCGGGATTTCCGCCGGTCCGCATAACGATCAAGGACAATAAAATGCAACACATAGCATGCTCGGTCTTTTCAATACCGGGTCACCTGTCCTAGACGGACCCAACCCCTGTGTTGAGTCCCCTAAGTCAGACATGATGCAAATAATCGTCCTAGACCTATGTTCAAAATCTTACGGTTTCATGGATTGCTAGACCGTGTACCCGAGCGGACAACTCGAATCGAGGAGGGGGCTACGTACCGGTGACCCGCGGAGTCACTCGGCTTTGTAACTTATCCGGCCTCTCTTTTCTTAATTTAAGGTGACTTTAACAGAAAGGGGAGTCTCAACCAGTAAGCACATCCCCGGGGGAGAAGAGAGAAGGGTTTTCGGCACAGTTTTATATATACAATTCACATAATATCAAAAGCGATAAAGCACATAGCATGTTATTCAAATCACATAATGAAGTCAAACAAAAAAGGCAAACGGCAGTTCTAAGGAGCTCGAGTTCTTAAACCCTGAAATCGAAATTCAGGGTTGGGTCCCCAGCAGAGTCGCCAGAGCTGTCACACCTCCCTTTTTACTACCCCGTACACATGCGTAAGATGTATAAATACACTTGTAGGGTATACCCTGACGCTCAGTTACCCGAGACGGATAAAATAACGTAAGGGAAGGAGTTTTTCCAATTTAAGGACAATCGGTTCGGAATATATTTAGAGATTAATCAGAGTCGCCACTTGGGAATGACAATGGTGTCCCAAGTCACCGGTTAATCCCGAATCCGAGGAATTTTGACTCTTTGAAATGTCTGCGAAGCAGAGGTCCGGATAAGGAACTCTGTTAACCCGGGAGAAGGTGTTAGGCACTCCCGGATTCCGTGGTTTTAGCACGGTCGCTCCACTGTCGTTCTTGACTTTTGTTTGACTCAGTTATAGATTTTAACAACATAATGTGCTTTTACGTTAAATATCATTTTTAGGAATTTGCGGTATCGCGAAAACACGCCTCGAGTCATACCGCAACCAATACGCCTATGACTTTCGGTGCATTTCAGCTTTACCGAGATTTGGATTTGAGTCGCACCAAGTGCACACTCATTCATAGGAAGGTATATTAAAATCGTGCCCTAAAGTAACATCTATCGGCTTTTTAAATCTTTTGGGAGAAGCTATGGAATTAGCTATTAGCTTTCCCGGGTCTATTTGTGTTATATCATTACTAGATGGGGGCCCCGGTGTTATTCGGGCGAGGCTCGTCCCAATTTTTATTAAAGGATACTAATATTTAACTACGTTTTCTATATTTGTTTTTTCCTTAATCGTGTCTCAACAATAAGAATCCCAGGCCCGTCGAGTTTGATTATTTAATTGGGCCTGGTTCTTCATCTTTGGATCGGATGTGCCTAAGTAAATCTTCGGATCTTCATTTAGGTGGCTCAATCGAATGGTATCATGGTTCATGCCCACGTATTGTTTTGGGCCCAAACTGGATTGCGATGACAGAAATATGATGTAGAATTCATGTAACAGAAATAATGCTCAGAATTGAAGATGGAATCAAAATCATTTTTATTGATCATTAAACATGTAAAGGAAACCAATCCGTAAAACAATAGTCTTAAATCAATGAAAACTCAACTAATTATCCTCACCGTGTGCTCTTAAATAAGAATCTATACTAATGTTTTAATTACTCAGTGGTTCAAAAATCTAAATCAATCCTTAATTAATTACAAGACCTTGACTTACTCGAAGTGGTTTAGTCAGTTATCATCTACATTCAGAAAGATTGAAAGAGCCATTAAATTCATTTTTTAACTACACCGTTGTATTCGTTACATGTTAAGCCTTTCTCATCATCAATTCATCTTAATTAACCTACTACAACATCCAATTATCAACTTGTTCAGACTTAAACAGGTGTGAGCCTAAATCCGCAAACCAATTAATCATATATATGAGCAATGACTATACACGTATCTATAACTAAGTGATTCAAAAGGTTTAAACATGATTGAACAACTGATTTTTTACCGAAACTTAGTTCTAGTTTTAATAGCATTCCTATTTAGCTAGTGATAAGTGATCTGCGCCAATACTACTACTTCAATGCTGATTTCCTCATGAAGTTCGTTAGCAGATTATTAACATTTGCAGGTATTACTAATTTACTTATATTTTAAGTTTTCCTAATTAAACTAAGTGACAAGCTACCTACATTATACTACTATTATACTACTACTACTATACTATTACATTGTTTTTGTTTCTGTTTTTCTTTGCTACTATCTACAAACAAATTACAGTATTAAACTACAATTATAAAGCAACAATGAATCTAAACTTGGATCTTCATTTATTTCATCAAAGGCGCCAATACAGCATCATTCATAAAGAAATGTACCTGGATGAAACAGAAACTCGATGAGTTCTAGGGGAGAAGGAGTAAGCAATCAGCAATGGACTCAAGCAGAGTAATGCAACAGTGATGATTTGAAAATCAACCAAATAGAAGACCACAACAACAGCAATGAGAAATCCCAAGCAAATAACCCAGCAATCAGCAAAAAACCAACAGACTTCTCACTCGAAAATACCAGAAACAATTGCTAAATTGCTACGGTTTTCCTAGTATTTCTTCTCAACAATCAGCTCAAGTATGAATTTCAGATTGTTATATCCTACAGTGGAATCCCCAAATATTAGCTCAGATTGTTATATCCTGGAATCCCCCTTTTTCAGCCCCTTTTTGAGATATTTATAGCTAACCTTTTAGGGCTGAATACTTGGGGAGGAAGTAATGGGATTAATCCCACTTCCCCCTCCTAAAATTACCTATTCTACACTTTAGTCCCATTTTCAGTTACTAAAACCCTTCCAGCATGTGCTGGAAGGTTCTAAAGATTCTCTTTTATGGCATTTTACTAGTATAACCTTAGGGGTTTGAGATTTTTACAGATTTCTCATTTTTAAGAGACCATTATACCCCTAAATCTCTGCAAAATTGCAGAAATCAGGAGTATAAATGTCCCTATTACCCTCCTAAGTTCTTACTAGTTACTATTTTACCTATTTGGTTTCCAATTATGCCCTGAATGCCACTGCTGATTTACTAGACCCTCCTAGGTTAATTTCAGCTAATTTTGCACCTATTTAACTAATGGCCAGCCCTGACATTAGTATTTAAGGGCTGGCCAGATTTATTCTTAAGAACTATTTCAATTTTAGCCACTTTTAAACTAATTTCAGTCAATTAAGACCAATTTATTCTTAATTAAAGCTAATTGCAGGCATAGCCTGCTTTGTTATTATGTTTAACCTATTTAAAAGTTAGCCAGTCTCAAGTTGAGACTTAGCTTGGGCTATTAAAGCCATATACTGAACAGCTAGGCCCAAAACCTTTACAGGTTTGGCCACTTTGCTGTTCAGGGCTCAATATAGAGCCTGGGCTAGTCTGCATTTGCAGACATAGCCCTTTGCACAACCAGCCACTGTTAAACAGTGAGCTGTGTGTTAGGGCTCACAGAATTGGTCAACCCTTTGCAAGGTTGACCATTCTTAGGCCAATTATTAAACCTATAGCCTAATCATTTTCAGCTTTATCCTATTTAAGAACTAACTACTTCCAAGGAACCTAACACTAACAGCTATAACCAAATCCCCTAGGCATGATAGATATTAACAGTGCTCTCATTAACACAAAGCTATTACAGACATAGCCAGTTTCACAAATATTTGCACACATGGCCAATGAAATCAGAGTTGTTTATCAATTAATCAAAATTCAAAGAAAAGGTTTGAATATTGTTGAATCCCAATCAATAGACTTACAAACTCACATATCACAACACAGTGTCAATTAATCATCAAACAAGCTTAGTTAAAACTTCTTTATGCTAAATGAGCCACTGAAAACCCCAAATCATACTTAGGTTGTTCTTGACATAAGAGATGAGTAAAGATAACCAAGCTTCTACTAAGACTAAACATATGAAGGCACAGAAAGAGAAGCAGTTGAAACATTGCTAGCTAACAAAAGGTAATCTAATACAAAACCAAGTGACAATGAAAGACAAGCAATTAAACATAATACCATAATCAAAACATGCATGATGATATAAGAACTACTGAAAACTACAATGTGAGGGACCTCAATACTATAGTAGACAAAGAGACACTGGGACATCAACATAAAACTACCAGCCACAGAACAATTGAACTAATTATGCCAAAAGAAACAGAGAAGACAGATAGTCATGATATTGCAAGCCAACAATCAAGAACCAGTGTATTCAGCAGAAACAGAACACACATATGAGGATGAAGAGGAAATAGAACCCTAGTACTAAACATGATCTTGAAAGAACAAGTTAAGGACATGAGGTGGTCATAATAACTTAAGCCTGATTTCAAACATAAGACAAAGATCAAATGTCATGCTTTTGCCATGAATCAGTACTCAACAGTTAAAGTGACACAAAAGGATGGACTTCTCAATCTTAGAACAAAAAGCCATGTGACCAAACCAGGCATATAACAGATAGAGTCTTATCACTAACAGGTCCAAAAGAACACAGGGACACATAGGAGATGAACCAGTTGGGAAATCAGTGTGGTCACAGAGAAAAGACAAAGACTCACAGCATGAGAAGATGAGCAGAAGGGTCCTAGACTAACATGAGAAGCACAGGACAGAAATGAAACTCATAACACCAACATAAGCCCTATGACCAACATGTTCAAAAGAACTATTCCAGAATTTAAAGAAAGGAACAGGTTGACAGATGAGGGTATACAGGATCCTATACTAGCATGCGAAGCTCAAACTTGAGATAAGAGAAGAGTCACAAAAAGAGAGCCAAGAATAGCCTTACAACTAACATGTGAAATGCAAATCAATCAGAACATGCCAGGCATCATGAAGAGAAAAGCAATCATGCTTGTTGAACACTAACAGATCAATAACCCCAATACCAAGAAGATGAAGAAGACAATATAGATTCTTAAACTCAGAAGAAGCAGAATATACATAGAATTCTAGTGATAAACAGTCAAACACTGGATAATAGAAAGATGATTATTAGCCCTAATACTAAACAAGATCCCGAAAGGACAGAAAGACATGCAAGAATACACAAGACGAAAGATAAGGAACAAGAGAGGATGAACAGACAAACAGGAACAAGATACGGAGGATGAACAAGTTAAAACAAAACTTAAACTAACAGATGAAACAATAGATTTGCAGAACACACAGAAACATAAGATGAAAGAGAACATGAACAGAAGGGCAAAGAAATCAAATACATGAATCAAACAAGCAAAAGAAAATACAAAGAAGCAAAGAAAGTAAATAAACACAGAGAAAGCACATAGGGTCGGGGACTTAGCTTGCGGGGCCGGTCCCCCGAGCTTCCTAAATCTCTTCTTTTCCTCGCTTCTCTCATACTCTCAGGCATCCTTTTCATTCCTTCTTATTTTCTTTTCCTTATTCTTTTCCAGATTCTTTTTTCTTCTTTTCCTTTTCTGTTTCTTCTTTCAAGGCTTAAAGGCGAAGCCTTTTGAGATTTGAGTTGCAAGAGAGTGTTTAGGAGTGTAAAAAGATGAGATCTTGATTGGGGTTTGAACTTGGGGTCGCCGGAGTTAGGGTTCCGACGACCTTTTTGGGATATTCGAGAAGTTCAAGGGACTTTCGAGGGGAGCCATTGGTATGGGTGGATAGATCATGAAGAGAGGAAGAGATCGGCATTAGTTTTAGGTGGTTCTCCATACTTTGGTGGTCACCGGCGAAGATTCCGGTGACCGGGACTTCGAAGAACAGGGGGTTTTCTGGGTTTTTTGGGTGTGTTATGGCATGAAGATGAAGGAGAAGAAGATGGGAGAGGTTAGAAAGGCCGGCGACCACCGTATAAGGTGGTGGCCGCCATGGCCGCCTAGGGCTTCTGTAAGGTTGAAGAAGGAGATGAAGAGAGAAAGGAGAGGCGGCCGTATTAGGGTTTGCAAAAATGGCAAAATTATTCGGACCAAAGCCTTATATAGGCCAAGTGTCCGAGATAATCTGAGCCGTCCAAATGAAGGAGATCAACGGCTCACACGCACGTTACAAAAACGGCGTCGTTTGAACCTTACGAAGCCAAGGTCCCTGATCGTTGGATCACATAGAATGAACGGCTGAGATTAAATCTCAGCATTAATTAATTCTCTCCTAACTCGAACATTATTTCTCAGCCGTTGATTTAAGGAGACGAACGGCTGAGATCAAACTCCGTTTACAGCCTTTGGACCAGGTCTGCTTGGGCTTAAGGACTGGGCCGTCTGATTTAAGTCCAAAGTGGCCCAATCTTATTAAACCTTCCTATTTTTTGTATTTTTCAGATATTAATGATTTTTATGTATTTTCTTTTATTTTTTTTTCTTTTTCTTTTATGAAAAATTATAAATCCTAATCTACTAATTACTCTAATTTTCTAATATTTTTTGGTAATTTTTGCAATTTTTCTGCTACTTTTCCTTTATTTTCTCCTATTTAAGCTATTTTGCTAATTTTTCTAATTAACTAACTAACAAACTAATTACTACTATTTTTTTGATTTTTTCTAATTTTTACTTATTCACACACACGAAAATATAACTAATTTCAAACAAAGCAATTAATTGCACTCAAAAAAAAATATATTTATTTTAATTTTGGAATTATTTGCCTGGTGCAAAAATCATGTGCTCACAGGAACTGATATAAAATATTTGTCGATGACATAGATAATAACATTAAATATATATGAGGATCATAAGTATAGTAGAAACAATTCAATTAGAACTGGTTTCATATGAAATACATGTTGTATTAGACCTGCATTTCAAACACTTGAAAGTATAAATTCGATGATATGTGCAATTTTCGATATCTTAGTTGTCTAGCATGACATGAAAACTTGATATCCATCTAATTAAAGTCTATTATACGACATAACTTATATGACAATCCTCGAAGGATTTAAATCACTTGAAGCATATACAATTCTTGGCCATATACAATTCTTGGTCTTAAAGTACCATATGATAAGTGTAATTTGTGCACATATGTATCCTGCTATAACTATAAGCATGATCATGTGATAGTAAAATTTTTTTACCTCTATGGGGATATTGAAAAGGTTATTCCACGACATTTACAAAGAGATTACATATCTATCAAGATTGATGCCGTCAAGGTGCAACATATTGATTCAAGTTAGTATGACTGATTTGTTTATCAAATCTCTACCAACAATCTTTTGAAGATGATGAACAAGATTGGAATGCGAAGGTTCAAGGATGTGAATTGATGCTTTCATTAGGGGGAGTTAATATGCGTTGTACTCTTTTTCCCTTATAAGATTTTATCTCACTGGCTTTCCCTGTAAGGTTTTTAACGAGGCAACCAAAAGACGTATTGTTAGATATGTGTACTCTTTTTCCTTCTCTATAAATTATTTCCACTAGGTTTTATTGTAGTTAAAGTTTTAACGAGGCACAATATCTATTGAATAGACATTCAAGGGGGAGTGTTATAAAATTTTATTTATGGTGAATGCTTATATTTAGAGAGATTCGAGCCTCTTATTTTTATTTCTCGAACCGAGAGATCCATGAATCGGGATCCTAATGCATATAGGTACAAATGGTCCGGTTGGGGGCTGTACCGCACTGCCTTTCGATTGATACACAGTTGAGGAGGCCAATCACGAACGCTACAGGTGTGGGAGCGATCCTGATCAGGAAATGTCAGAGTTTATTACTTGGTGGCTTAGTCACCCTCCTTATAAATAGAGGGTTCTATTCCATTATAATTTATCGCAAATCAATAAGAATTCTCTCTTTATACTTTTCTCTCCAATACTCATCTTCTTCTTTTATTGTTTCATAACAACTTGCATTTTTTTGTAATATATTATGTCACGACCCTAGTTCACCAATTGTGAACATGTCGTGATGGCACCCAGTCCCCACGACTAGGTAAGCCTAACACGTTGCGGAATTCATAAATTATAAACACTTAAATAGGAAACAGCGGAAAAATAACATAAAAGATATGTAACCCGTGCCGCTTGGCACATACATCCGTCACAAAATAAATAAAACACTACCAAGATCCGGAACCCCACGGTAACACAGACTAAAAGAGAAATACAACTGGGGCTCTATGTATAAAGAGTTTCTAACAACGAAATGAGGAAAAATGTCAACTAGAAATACTAGAATGGAAGGGAAGCCTCCGGATCCGCGGACGTAGCAGATCATACCTCGAAGTCTCCCAGAAAGCTGCAGAATCACCTAGTACGAGCCTGCTCTGATGTACCTGGATCTGCACAACAAAAGTGTGCAGAAGAGTAGCATGAGTACACCACGGCGGTACTCAGTAAGTGCCAAGCCTAACCTCGATGGAGTAGTGACGAGGAAGGTCAGGGCCCTACCGAGAACAATAATAATATGATGATAACAAAATAAACAGTTTAACAGATAACAACAAAATTTCCAAAATAACAACATTTACTGAAACCGTCTACAATCAAGCTAATAACAAATAACCAACTCAATAAACAAGTCCAGGATCTGTGGGAATTGAACCCACAGTCCCATTCTCAGTACCCATGGGTCTCCGGGAATCGAACCCGCAGCCCATGTATCAATAGTATCACAATAACTCAGGATCTCCGGGAATCGAACCCGCAGTCCCTACCAATAACTCAGGATCTCGGGAATCGAACCCGTAGTCCCTACCAATAACTCGGGATCTCGGGAATCGAACCCGTAGTCCCTACCAATAACTCAGGATCTCGGGAATCGAACCCGTAGTCCCTACCAATAACTCAGGATCTCGGGAATCGAACCCGTAGTCCCTACCAATAACTCAGGATCTCGGGAATCGAACCCGTAGTCCCTACCAATATCACATCGGGTCTCTGGGAATCGAACCCACAGCCCTGGGTCTCCGGGAATCGAACCCGCAGTCCACAAGCACAACCAATTAAGGAAATCCACAGAGAGAAATAATTATGCTCAACTATAACTTCACCGAAAAATAGTGCCAATAATTAACAAGGAGTTCAAATAAGGCAATTAGGCAACTAAACAGTTAAGTGCTACCTAATCATGCTCTTCTAACCACTACCGGGTAAAATATCAAATTAACAACCAAGACAAGGATATCGCTCATCGAACATTTGAATAAAGTACGTGTTCAACAACCAGCGCATGTACACGCCCGTCACCTCGCGTACAAGGCATTTAAACTATCACATAATATCCTAGGGTGAAAATTCCCCCACACGAGGTTAGACAAGCCACTTACCTCAATTCCGGTACAAAACCGCTAAGCAATAACCCTCTTGCCACGAATGTCGGCCTCCACAAGTGTAGAATCTGATAAAAATCAATAGAATCACATCAAAATAGGCCAATTGGGCATTACCCAATCAAATTAACTCAAAATTCACCAAAACCCACAAGTTGCCAAAACCCGACTTTCGGTACGCTTATCGAAAAATCACGAAAAATATATATTCGGGTTCCTTATCTCAATACGAGTCCTGAGCATATCAATTTTACCAAAATCGGACTCCATTTGCCCATTCAAAACCTTGATTTTCTAAAGTCCAAGACTAGGGCTAAACCCTCCATAATTACCCCAAATTCCTCCATTTTCATGATATAATTGCATGATATTATCAATACTAATCATAATATGAGTTCATAGTTGATTACCTGATGATTTCCCTTGATTTCCTCCTCAAAATCGCCCAAAATCGCCCTTAAGCCGAGACCCCCAAATGTTAAAAATGTTTCTGAAATTTTCTAACTTCTGATACACTTACTTACAGCGATTTTCGCTTCTGCGGAATATTTTCCGCTTCTATGCTCCCGTATCCGCGACCAAAGGGTCGCTTCTGCGGTTCCAGGCCTAGCCGGCCATTTCCGCTTCTGCGAACCAGAGGGCCGCTTAAGCGGCTCCGCTTCTGCGAAGAAGCATCCGCTTCTGCGGACAATCCCGCCCCTGCGCATAAATGACCGCTTCTGCGGTCTCGCCCAAACGGAAAAACGTCCGCTTCTGCGGACCATGCCCAAATTCTCTCGTCCGCTTCTGCGATCCCAGGCTCGCACCCGCGAGCCCGCTTCAGCGGAAATTCTTCCGCTTCTGCGGAACCACCCGCTCCTGCGCACCTCGTCCGCTTCTGCGGACTCGCTCCTGCGTCCAAAAGTCCGCAGGAGCGGAAACAACAGAAGCAGTGCACCAATTCTGCAATTTTCCATGTTTTTCTCCCGATTAACCATCCGAAAACACCCCGAGGCCCCCGGGACCTCATCCAAACATACCAACACATCTTAATACCTAATTCGAACTTGCTCAAATCCTCAAAACACGTCTAACAACATCAAAACCCATAATTCTCATCGAATTCAAGCCTAAATTTCTTAAGACTTTCCGAATTGCATATTCGATCAAAAACCCGTCCAAACGACGTCCGAATGACCTGAAAATTTGCGGACATATCCAAAATCACATAACGAAGCTACAGAAATTGTCGGAATTCCATTCCGACCCCCGGATCAAAATCTCACCTATCGATCGGATTCGCTAAAATTTCAACCTTCGGCATTTCAAGCCTAATTGAGCTACGGACCTCCAAAATATATTCCGAACGCGCTCCCAACCCCGAAATCACCTAACGGAGCTAATGGAACCATCGGATTTCCGTTCCGAGATCGTCTTAACACCTGTTCCGGCTACGAACCGTTTTCTAGTTTCAAAGCTCTTATTTAGGGACTAAGTGTCCCAAAATGCTCAAATTTTTGGAACCAACTCTCCCGGCAACCCACAATAGCAGAAATGAACTTAGGGGAACACTTAAATTAGGGATTGGGGCGTAATTTTCTAAAACGACCGGTCGGGTCGTTACATCTTCCCACACTTAAAGATTCGTTCGTCCTCGAACGAGCATAGAAAACATACCCGGAGTAGTGAAAAGATGAGGGTACTGGCTGCGCATATCCTGCTCGGTCTCCCAAGTCGCCTCCTCGACCGGCTGGCCCCGCCACTGAACCTTTACCGGAGCGATGTTCTTTGACCTTAGCTTTCTGACTTGCCTGTCTAGAATGGCTACTGGCTCCTCAACATAAGACAGATCCTTGTCTAGCTGAACGGATGTGAAATCCAACACGTGCGACGGGTCACCATGGTATCTCCGGAGCATGGAGACATGAAATACGGGGTGAACTCCGGCTAGGCCTGGGAGGTAAGGCCAACTCATAAGCAACCTCCGCAACATGCCTCAAAATCTCAAAAGGGCCAATAAATCTAGGACTCGCCTTCCCTTTTTTCCCAAACCTCATAAAGCCCTTCATGGGCGAGACTCGAAGCAGAACCCGCTCACCAACCATAAAGCCACATCGCGAACCTTCTTGTCCGCATAACTCTTCTCTCTAGACTGGGCCGCACGAAGTCTGTCCCGAATCACCTTGACCTTGTCCATAGCCTCCCGAACCATATCGGTACCTAGTAACCCGGCCTCGCCCCGCTCAAACCAACCCACGGGAGACCCGCACCTTCTACCATATGGGCCTCGTACGGTGCCATCCGAATACTAGACCGGTAGTCGTTGTTATAAGCAAACTCCGCCATTGGCGCAACAAGTGATCCCATGAACCTCCAAACTCAATCACGCACGCACGGAGCATATCCTCCAAAATCCGAATAGTGCGCTCGGACCGCCCATCGGTCCGGGGGTGAAATGCCGTGCTCAGCCTCCACCCGAGTACCTAACTCCCGCCGTACAGCCTCTCCAGAACCGCGAAGTGAACCGAGTGCCTCTGTCCGAAATGATGGAAACCGGAATACCATGCAGCCGAACTATCTCCTCGATATAGATCTCCGCCGCCGCTCCGATGAATAAGTAGTGCTCACCGGTATAAAATGGGCGGACTTGGTCGGCCGATCCACAATAACCCAAATAGAATCAAACTTCCTAATAGTCCGTGGAAGTCCAGATACAAAGTCCATGGTGATGCGCTCCCATTTCCACTCGGAAATCTCAATCTGCTGCATCAATCCACCCGGACGCTGATGCTCATACTTCACCTGCTGGCAGTTGAGGCATCTGGAAACATAATCAACTATATCCCTTTTCATCCGCCTCCACCGGTAATGCTGTTTCAAGTCCTGATACATCTTCGCGGCACCCGGATGGATGGAATACCGCGAACTATGGGCCTCTGCTAGAATCAGCTCTCGAAGATCATCTACATTGGGCACACAGATACGCCCCCGCATCCTCATAACTCCATCATCCCCGATGGTAACATCTCGAGCATCACCACGCCGAACTCTATCCTGAAGGACAAGCAAATGAGGGTCGTCGAACTGACGCTCCCTGATGCGGTCAAATAGAGAAGACCGAGAAACCACACATGCCGTAATCCGGCTGGGCTCCGAAAGATCCAGTCTAACAAACTGTCTGGCTAAAGCCTGAACATCCATCGCCATAGGCCTCTCCGAAGCTGGTAGATATGCCAAACTTCCCAAACTCTCTGCCCGGCGACTCAAGGCATCAGCAACCACGTTAGCCTTGCCCGGATGATAGAGAATAGTAATATCATAGTCCTTCAGTAGTTCCAACCATCTCCTCTGACGCATATTCAGATCCTTCTGCTTAAGCAAGTGCTGCAAGCTCCGGTGATCAGTGTAGATCTCACAAGGAACTCCATATAAATAATGACGCCAAATTTTCAAGGCGTGAACAATGGCAACTAGCTCCAAATCATGAACAGGGTAATTCTTCTCATGCACCTTCAGCTGTCTCGACGCGTAGGCAATCACCCTACCGTCCCGCATCAATACCGCACCGAGTCCAACTCGTGAGGCATCACAATATACAGTATAGGACCCCGAACCTGTAGGCAACATCAATATAGGGGCCGAAGTCAAAGCTGTCTTGAGCTTCTGAAAGCTCGCCTCACACTCGTCCGTCCACTGAAAAGGGGCACCCTTTTGGGTCAATCTAGTCATAGGTGCTGCAATCGAAGAGAACCCCTCTACGAAACGACGGTAGTAGCCCGCCAAACCAAGGAAAACTGCGAATCTCAGTAGCGGAGGAGGGTCTGGGCCAACTCTGCACGGCCTCCACCTTCCTCGGATCTACTCGAATACCATCACTCGACACCACGTGGCCCAAAAATGCCACCGAACTCAACCAAAATTCACATTTAGAGAACTTGGCATAAAGCTGCTTCTCCCTCAGGATCTGAAGCACTATCCTCAAATGTTGCTCGTGCTCTTCCCGGCTCCGAGAATATACTAGAATATCATCAATGAAGACAATCACGAACGAGTCCGGATAAGGCCTGAACACACTGTGCATCAAATGCATAAATGCTGCCGGGGCATTAGTCAACCCAAAAGACATCACGAGGAACTCATAGTGACCATACCGGGTCCCGAAGGCAGTCTTCGGGATATCTGGCTCCCGAATCTTCAGCTGGTGATACCCACAGCGCAAATCAATCTTAGAAAACACATGCGCGCCCTACTGGTCAAATAAATCATCAATGTGAGGCAAAGGATACCGGTTCTTCACTGTAACTTTGTTCAATTGCCGATAGTCAATACACATACGCATAGAACCGTCCTTCTTCTTCACAAACAATACAGGAGCACCCCAAGGCGAAACACTCTGGGTCGAATAAAACCCTTGCCCAATAACTCCCGTAATTGATCCTTCAACTCCTTTAATTCGGGAGGAGCCATACGGTACGGTGGAATAGAAATGGGCCGAGTGCCCGCAACAAGTCAATAGCAAAGTCAATGTCTCCGTCAGGCGGCATGCCCGGAAGATCAGCTGGAAATACATCAGCAAAGTCACGTACCACAGGAACAGAATCAATAGAGGGAGGGTCAATACCTGACGTCCCGCACATAGGCAAGATAAGCAGCACACCCCTTCTCAACCATCCGCTGAGCTCTGAGAAAAGAAATAACACGGCTAGGGTGTGATCTAGAGTACCACTCCACTCAATACGTGGAATGCCTGGCATAGCCAGCGTCACGGTCTTGGCGTGACAATCAAGAATAGCAAAATGGGGCGACAACCAGTCCATGCCTAGAATAATATCAAAATCGACCATCCCAAGCAGCAATAGATCCGCTCCGGTCTCAAAATCACAAATGGTAATCAAACACGACCGATATACGCGGTCCACAACCAAAGAATCACCCACCGGAGTGGAAACATAAACGGGGGCACTCAAAGAATCCCGAGGCACACCCAGGACGAGAAGCAAAGTAAGAAGACACATATGAAAAAGTGGAACCAGTGGTCGAATAGAACCGATGCCTCCCCGTGACTAACCAAAATAATACCCGTGATAACAGGAATCGGATGCAACAGCCGCAGCCGCGATCGGAATAGCATAGATCCGGCTCGTCCCCCTCTCGAGGCGGCCTCTGGAACCCTGACCCCCGCCCCCGGCCGGCTGGGCAGGTGGAATAGCAGCTGGAGCCGGAATGATAGCTCGCCGACCCCGAGAACCACGCCGATGCCGCAAAGATCGGCGAGGTGCCCCTCCTACGCTCGGGGACACTCCCTCACCGGTGGCGAGTATCCCCGCACCCAAAGCAAGCCCCGGGAGGACACGGTGATCGTGATCGACCGGCCTCACCCCCACTAGTCCGACCCTTGACGGACCCCGCGCAGAGGTGCACCGGAAACCGGGGAGCATAATAAGGCTCCCGAGGTGCCGGAAGACCCGGAGTACCACCGGCTGCGGGCAATGCCGAGTGAACCGGACGACCGAATAACCCCCGCCAAAACGACCGGCCGACGAAGTGCGGGCACCACAGAAATGGCCCGACTCACGAGACCTCTTGGCCTCCCTATCTCCCCGCTCTCTGGGAGCATACTCTCGATCCTCCTGGCGATGCTCACCGTCTGCTGATAAGATATATCCGTCTCCAACTCTCCGGCCATGCTGGATCGGATAGGCGGAACAGGCCCTCAATAAATCTCCGTACTCTCTCCCGAACCGTGGCTACCAAGGCCGGCGCATGCCTGGCCAGACGGGTGAAACTGATGGCATACTCCGATACTGACATGGAGCCCCGTCGCAACCGCTCAAACTCCGAGCGCCAAGAATCCCTAAGGCTCTGTGGAACAAACTCCCTCAAAAATAGATCTGAAAACTGCGTCCAAGTCAATGAAATAGACTCCTCTGGACTATCCAACTCATACGTGCGCCACCAATCATAAGCAGCCCCGCGAAACCGAAAAGCAGTGAAGGAAACCCCGCCGGTCTCCACAATCCCCATAGTACGAAGAATACGATGACACTCCTCCGAAAACCCAATGCATCATCCGAAGCCAGGGCCACTAAACACCGGAGGATCATATTTTTGAACCTCTCTAATCTACGTCGCGCATCCTTGCGAGGCAGCTGGTCCACCTCCCGGTTGTGCCGGGGCGGCAGGAGGCATAACCAAAACATCCGGAACATGTCCCACCGGCACACGCCGCTCCGGTGTAAGGCTGCCGGAGTCCGGGCCCCTCCCCCGCCCGAGATGTAGCCGCAACAAGAGGAAGCAATCCTGCCTGGGCCAAAGTGGTATACATGCTCATGAACCGAGCCAGTGTCTCCCGTAGTGCCGGAGTAGTAGCACCTGTAGTCGGTGCACCAGGTGCCTCGCGCTCCAACTCCGGTCTACCAGTGGCACCCCGGCCGGCAGCGCGCGATGGTGCCGTGGCTGCACCTCGGCGCGTCCTCGTCCCTCTACCTCGGCCCCGCCTCCGACGCGCAGCAACGAGGGCGCGGTACCCGATCATCACGGTTAGCTCGTGTCCTCACCATCTGCGAGAGAATAGAAAGCAGTAGTTTAGATTTTTGATGCCAAAAATGTCGCACGACAAGGAATCCAAAAGAAATGAAGAGTTTCCTAAACGGTTACATAGCCCCTCGTAGATAAATACAGACGTCTCCGTATCGATCAGCGAGACTCTAAGTAACCGGTCCGTGTCCCGTGACTCCTATGAACCTAGAGCTCTGATACCAACTTGTCACGACCCTAGTTCACCAATTGTGAACATGTCGTGATGGCACCCAGTCCCCACGACTAGGTAAGCCTAACACGTTGCGGAATTCATAAATTATAAACACTTAAATAGGAAACAGCGGAAAAATAACATAAAAGATATGTAACCCGTGCCGCTTGGCACATACATCCGTCACAAAATAAATAAAACACTACCAAGATCCGAACCCCACGGTAACACAGACTAAAAGAGAAATACAACTGGGCTCTATGTATAAAGAGTTTCTAACAACGAAACGAGGAAAAATGTCAACTAGAAATACTAGAATGGAAGGAAGCCTCCGGATCCGCGGGACGTAGCGCATCATACCTCGAAGTCTCCCGGAAAGCTGCGTAATCACCTAGTACGAGCCTGCTCCGATGTACCCGGATCCGCACAACAAAAGTGTGCGAAGAGTAGCATGAGTACACCACGGCGGTACTCTCAGAAGTGCCAAGCCTAACCTCGATGGAGTAGTGACGAGCGAGGTCAGGGCCCTACCGAGAACAATAATAATATGATGATAACAAAATAAACAATTTAACGGATAACAACAAAATTTCCAAAATAACAACATTTACTAAAACTCGTCTACAATCAAGCTAATAACAAATAACCAACTCAATAAACAAGTCCAGGATCCGTGGGAATTGAACCCACGGTCCCATTCTCAGTACCTCTGGGTCTCCGGGAATCGAACCCGCAACCCATGTCTCACCAATAACTCCGGATCTCGGGAATCGAACCCGTAGTCCCTACCAATAACTCGGATCTCGGGAATCGAACCCGTAGTCCCTACCAATATCACTCCGGGTCTTTGGGAATCGAACCCACAGCCCTGGGTCTCCGGGAATCGAACCCGCAGTCCACAAGCACAACAAATAAAGGAATACCCACAGTCCCTACCAATAAATAACTCAGGATCTCGGGAATCGAACCCGTAGTCCCTACCAATATCACGTCGGGTCTCTGGGAATCGAACCCACAGCCCTGGGTCTCCGGGAATCGAACCCGCAGTCCACAAACACAACCAATTAAGGAAATCCACAGAGAGAAATAATTATGCTCAACTATAACTTCACCGAAAAATAGTGCCAATAATTAACAAGGAATTCAAACAAGGCAGTTAGGCAACTAAACAGTTAAGTGCTACCTAATCATGCTCTTCTAACCACTACCGGTAAAATATCAAATTAACAACCAAGACAAGGATATCGCTCATCGAACATTTGAATAAAGTACGTGTTCAACAACCAGCGCATGTACACGCCCGTCACCTCGCGTACAAGGCATTTAAACTATCACATAATATCCTAGGGGTGAAAATTCCCCCACACGAGGTTAGACAAGCCACTTACCTCAATTCCGTTACAAAACCGCTAAGAAATAACCCTCTTGCCACGAATGTCGGCCTTCACAAGTGTAGTATCTGATAAAAATCAATAGAATCACATCAAAATAGGCCAATTGGGCATTACCCAATCAAATTAACTCAAAATTCACCAAAACCCACAAGTTGCCAAAACCCGACTTTCGGTACGCTTATCGAAAAATCACGAAAAATATATATTCGGGTTCCTTATCTCAATACGAGTCTGAGCATATCAATTTTACCAAAATCGGACTCCATTTGCCCATTCAAAACCTTGATTTTCTAAAGTCCAAGACTAGGGCTAAACCCTCCATAATTACCCCAAATTCCTCCATTTTCATGATATAATTGCATGATATTATCAATACTAATCATAATATGAGTTCATAGTTGATTACCTGGTGATTTCCCTTGATTTCCTCCTCAAAATCGCCCAAAATCGCCCTTAAGCCGAGACCCCCAAATGTTAAAAATGTTTCTGAAATTTTCTAACTTCTGATACACTTACTTACAGCGATTTTCGCTTCTGCGGAATATTTTCCGCTTCTATGCTCCCGTATCCGCGACCAAAGGGTCGCTTCTGCGGTTCCAGGCCTAGCCGGCCATTTCCGCTTCTGCGAACCAGAGGGCCGCTTACGCGGCTCCGCTTCTGCGAAGAAGCATCCGCTTCTGCGGACAATCCCGCCCCTGCGCATAAATGACCGCTTCTGCGGTCTCGCCCAAACGGAAAAACGTCCGCTTCTGCGGACCATGCCCAAATTCTCTCGTCCGCTTCTGCGATCCCAGGCTCGCACCCGCGAGCCCGCTTCAGCGGAAATTCTTCCGCTTCTGCGGAACCACCCGCTCCTGCGCACCTCGTCCGCTTCTGCGGACTCGCTCCTGCGTCCAAAAGTCCGCAGGAGCGGAAACAACAGAAGCAGTGCACCAGTTCTGCAATTTTCCATGTTTTTCTCCCGATTAACCATCCGAAAACACCCCGAGGCCCCCGGGACCTCATCCAAACATACCAACACATCTTAATACCTAATTCGAACTTGCTCAAATCCTCAAAACACGTCTAACAACATCAAAACCCATAATTCTCATCGAATTCAAGCCTAAATTTCTTAAGACTTTCCGAATTGCATATTCGATCAAAAACCCGTCCAAACGACGTCCGAATGACCTGAAAATTTGCGGACATATCCAAAATCACATAACGAAGCTACAGAGAAATTGTCGGAATTCCATTCCGACTCCCGGATCAAAATCTCACCTATCGATCGGATTCGCTAAAATTTCAACCTTCGGCATTTCAAGCCTAATTGAGCTACGGACCTCCAAAATATATTCCGAACGCGCTCCCAACCCCGAAATCACCTAACGGAGCTAATGGAACCATCGGATTTCCGTTCCGAGATCGTCTTAACACTGTTCCGGCTACGAACCGTTTTCTAGTTTCAAAGCTCTTATTTAGGGACTAAGTGTCCCAAAATGCTCAAATTTTTGGAACCAACTCTCCCGGCAACCCACAATAGCAGAAATGAACTTAGGGGAACAGTTAAATTAGGGATTGGGGCGTAATTTTCTAAAACGACCGGTCGGGTCGTTACATATTATAATTATGCTACATAGTTTAAATAATAAAAGATTATATAAGATAAAATATGTTATGAAATAATAAAGAAGAAGAACAATATTGCAGAGAAAGAGAGAGAGGAATTCTTATTGAATTTTGGGATGATTTACAATGGGGTAAGACCCCTCTATTTATAGGAGAAATATGACTTAGTCACAAAGTAAAACTCTCCACAAGATAGACATTCACTCCAAATAGAATTCTATTCATAACACTCCCCCTTGAATGTCTACTCAATAAGTAATGTGCCTCATTAAAACCTTAACTAAAATAAAACCCAATGGGAAAAAAATCTACAAAAGGAAAAAGAGTACACATGTTTAGTAATGCGTTTATTGGTTGCCTCGTTAAAAACCTTGCAAGGAAAACCCAGTGGGACAAAATCTTGTAAGGGAAAAAGAGTGCAACGCGCATTAACTCCCCCTGATGAGAGCATCAATTCACATCCTTAAGCCTTCGCATCCCGATCTTGTGCACTAGCTTCTTGAAGGTTGACGTCGACAAAGATTTTATATCAGTTTCAATGTATTTTCATAACGACATAACATAGAGATCTCTTCATTCATATATTCAGGTACCTGAATCTCTCATGAGATATTATGAAATGTCATGTAATCTTCTAGATCACTTGCCTCCTTTATTATGATCATTTGCTCATCTTCTTTATCAAGAAGTCTATTTAAAACCGATTGTCTATACACATTAAGCTTACCATAGATTTTGTCCTTCTTGGACGAGCATTTGCAGTGAGAATATAGTTACTTTCTTTGGGTCAGCAAATGCGTCTGGCATGCTTTGCAATAAATTGCACATGAATTATCCTTTTATGAACTTCAAGTTCATATTATTTTATTTGAGGATCTAGATGTAGAAACGATAATTCATTCCTCGTAACTTTTCTCAACTGTTTATCATGTCTCCCCCTCATGTTAGAAAAACTAACTTATTTCCTCAACTTTGAGAACTCATCTTTGTGCGTTATGGTGTTAATCAAAATATATACCGCACATCAATAATAATAATAATAATAAGATGGAATTATTTGGTTCCTGACCCTAAACCACTTGTGAGGGGAGAAAATAATATACTTTCGTATATAATGTATATCAAACTGATATATATAACTTTGTTCTCATAAGCAATAGTTTAGATATGGAGGCACTCAATAAATTATTTTTGCTAAACCAATTGTGATGTAGACCAACTTATCAAGATGAACTTCTTGAATAGAAAATCTGGAAATTATGCTCTAAATTAAATTATTGAGCAAGTTACCTCGCACACACCGACCAGGTTGCGGGTTAATAATAATTGCACATGTAACAATCTCATAGATGCATCTTATGTGGTATACATGGCAGGTGAATGGGCTCATATTCACCTTTGATATTTCCAGCATTCATGGGATTCAATCCCAATTTTAGTTGGTCATTTAGTTAATGAGAACAAGCAATGTAAGAGAATTCGTAAAGAACTTTCTAGTTCTTTAATATTTACCCATGTAAATTCTCTTTTATTTTTGCACCTCATACTTAAATTGATATGGGTAAATCAATTATGCCAACTGAATAAATTATCAATATTGATAAATTTCAGATTTATACCATGATGTGTGCAATTATGAATAAACTCCAAGTTTATTATGATATGGGTTTTTATATCAATAAAATATCCACTTCATTGTGGTATTCTTTTGTTTATGTAGTACAAATTGGAGATAAAGCGGGTAGCTTTTTACATACATATTATACCGCTACAAGTTGTAGTAATAGAAGATATTAAATCTTTCCTGTACTTATAGTCTCAATATAATCAACCGCTTTCGCGTATATTTTGGAAACTGAATAAGTTTCTTTGAGATGTACTACAACACAATACCTTATTGGTAATTAATTGTGTTTCTCCAAAATAGTAATAATTGGCTCTTCTAGAGCTCTCAATTAATTTTGTACTACCACAGATTCATCAACATCCATATGGTGAATATCTCTTTTAAAGAGAAACTTATACCATTATGGTCATGGCCAAAATTATATGCAAGATATGTTTCTTGCATTATTGTTGTCCTTTAATAATCACATTGCTAAAAGATTTTGGCGTACAATAGGTACGTGACCAATGGCCATTCATGCCATAATAATGATATTATTTTCTTTATCATCTCAAACCTCCTTTTAGGGGTGAGTGTGGTGTAATCACTACCACTAGCACATTTATATTCTTCCAAAAACGAATATATATTCGTAAATCAGATGTTTTCTCATTCACGTCATGAATGGACCATAGTCATCTGTATGTGCTTTATAAAATCTCATGTCAAATAGATGACAAATATTTTCACAAAGTGTGGGATTATTTTGAGAATACTTATTGTTCTCATTGTCACAATGATGATGATATAATTTCGTCTATTGCCACGTCCATATCCATTGATTATTCATGGTAATAATTTTGTCTTCTTTCGGACTTATTACATACTGTTATCACATTCTCTAAAGGGAATGAGAATGGAGCAAATTCAATGGGACGGGTTTTCAATTATTTGCCCACAATTATACATGAATTTAATCATTGCAAGGCATAGAAATTTTACCACTTCATGTGGGTGTAATTTCTTAAAAACTCCATTAGAGTTATAATCAAACTTTGTTGTCTTTGCCTGTATATAAAATCAAATTATAGAATTTCAAGAATTTGAAAGAGAAAAGTAAAATACTTACCTTAAATACAGAATTTTAATCATGAAGGAAGTTCATGAAACAATTGACAATCATTATGCTCAATCCCAAAGTTTCTACTCAGTTGGTTAGAATCTCGTGCTGATAACGTGTTATGAAATAATAAAGAGGAAGAACAATATTGCAGAGAAAGAGAGAGAGGGAATTCTTATTGAATTTTGGGATGATTTACAATGGAGTAAGACCCCTCTATTTATAGGAGAAATATGACTTAGTCACAAAGTAAAACTCTCCACAGGATAGACATTCACTCCAAAAAAAAAAAAAAGAAATTTGCCGTGTACCAAGACATTTGGTTGATCTTTATCAAGCATCTCTAAAGAATAAAGGCCCTGAAGCCAATTTTGTCTCTGACAATGATTTTGACATCACCCACTTAGATGTGGCAGACTTCGTTGAGCGCCCTGATGGAAAAATAGACCACTTGATCGGTGATGGATCCGTGGTTAAACATGATTGAGTAGTTTGACTTTATTTTTATTTTGCTTTTTTGTATTAGTTAGTGAATAAACATCATGTAATGATAGTTCTTTACATGAGTAGTAGTCATTGGTTATTTATTTTATATATAAAAAAAAATATTAGTTTTTCACGCATGTTTCTACTTATATTAAGAAGTCAAAAATCCATCATCATTAGTATTATCAGTTGTGCTTTGTATTATTACTCTTAACATTTACATGCGGTAGTATAATTTTAGTTATGAATTTAATTTGTAAACTCATATTTTGTAGGTTATAATATTGCAGACTGGCTATGTATTTTTAAACACTTATAACTGATGATAAACAGTAATAGTAAAGTTTGTTTAACAATTTTTTGTTGTTGTTTATACTACAACAATATTGCTTAAATAATTGTGATTGCATGCAGAATATATATCATTCATTGTATAGAAAAATTTGTTATATTTTACAAACAACTATGAGTATGTATAATATTTATTAACTGTTATTCTTATAAAATGCATTATTGTATTACACGTCCATGTGTCATATGATGTGTAAGTTGTTGTATTGTGTTGTAATTGCAATATTTTTAGGAAGTGTATTTGACATCATATAAATGTTATTCTAATAGGTGGATTAACTTTTACGTGACGAGATAAAGATTTGTGTGGAATTCAAAATAAATGCTTTCACATTATTTTTTCTTCTTCTTCAAATAGCTTTTGGTCTATAAATACTAATATTTATTTGTATATTTCTTTTGTATGTCAAACTATGGGAAGCAAATATGGATATCCCTCAAAGCAAACTTGAATCAAATTTCAAGTATGAAGATATTTGTTTAGTTGATTCATGTACAACACATACAATACTCAAAGAGAAGAAATATTTCTCGCATTTAAGTATGTGTAAGGCAGATGTTACTACAATTTCTGGTAGTAGTAAATTAATTGAAGGCTCTGGAAGAGCTAATATAACTCTGCATATGGGAACAATACTTATCATAGAGAATGCAATGTTCTCCTCCAAGTCCAAGAGGAACTTGTTGAGTTTTAAAGATATCCGTCGAAATGGATATCATATTGAGACAATAGATGAGAATAATCTTGAATATCTCATCATTACCAAAAATGCCTCTGGCCAGAAAAGGGCTATTGAGAAGTTCCCTTCTTTGTCTTGTGGCCTGTATTGGACAAGAATTAGTGCAATTGAGGCACATTCTATTGTAAACCAAAAGGTTACCGATTCCAATACTTTTGTACTTTGGCATGATCGATTGGGACACCTTGGATCAATTATGATGAGACGAATCATAGAAAACTCAAATGGGCATCCATTAAAGAATTTAAAGATTCTTTTAAATGATGAATTTTCTTGCACTTCTTGTTATCAAGGCAAGTTAATTATTAGACCATCACCAACAAAGGTTGGAATTGAGTCACCTACGTTTTTGGAACGTATACATGGGGACATTTGTGGACCTATTCACCCACCTAGTGGGTCGTTCCGATATTTTGTGGTCTTGATAGACGCATCCTCTAGATGGTCTCATGTGTGCCTATTGTCATCTCGCAACCTCGCGTTTGCAAAATTAATGGCACAAATAATTCGATTTCGGGCACAATTTCCTGATAATCCAATTAAGTCTATTAGACTTGATAATGCTGCTGAGTTTTCATCCCAAGCATTTAATGATTATTGCTTATCAATTGGGATAAAAGTGAAACATCCTGTAGCTCATGTTCACACTCAAAATGGTCTTGCAGAGTCTTTAATTAAACGTCTGCAATTGATAGCAAGACCGTTACTCATGAAAACGAGGCTGCCCACTTATGTTTGGGGTCACGCCATTTTGCACGCAGCAATGCTAGTTCATCTCAGACCGACAAATTATCATAAATATTCCCCGTTGCAATTAGTTTTGGGTCATGAACCTAATATATCCCATTTAAGAATTTTTGGATGCGCAGTATATGTGCCTGTAGCACCGCCATATCGCACCAAAATGGGTCCGCAAAGAAGGTTAGGAATATATGTCGGGTTTGAGTCGCCCTCCATTACTCGAGCCATTAACGGGAGATTTATTTACTGCACGATTTGCAGACCGTCGATTCGATGAGACACTTTTCCCAAAATTAGGGGGAGAAGTTGGTGAAACCAAACGGAAAATTTTGTGGAAAAATCCATCATTATCTCATCTTGATCCACGTGCCTCTATTTGTGAAAAAGGGGTACAAAAGATTATTCATTTGCAGAGAATAGCAAATCAAATGCCCGATGCATTTACGGATATGAAAAGGATAACAAAATCACATATCCCTGCGGAGAATGTTCCAATCCGTATTAATGTCCCTATTGGACAATCTTCTAGTGTCATAGCTAATGAGTCAAAAGCACGCATGAAACGTGGAAGACCATTAGGTTCCAAAGATTGAAATCCTAGAAAAAGGAAAATAAATGATCAAAATGACACTATGAAAGAATCTCATGAAGAAATCCACGACTTAATAAATTCCGAGATTCATGAGGAATCCACTGAGCCCGAGACTCAAGAAAATAAGGAACTATCAATAAATCCAATCAATATTGAGACAAATTTGAATCGATTGGATATAGTGGTGGATTATGTCTTTGCATATAATGTTGCATCCAGCATTATGCAAGCAAATGAGGATCTTGAACCTCAATCTGTTGGAGAATGTCGACAAAGACTTGATTGGCCAAAATGGCAAGAAGCAATCCAATCAGAATTGAATTCACTTGCAAAACGTGAAGTTTTTGGGCCTGTAGTCCAAACACCTAATGGTGTTAAGCCCGTTGGCTATAAATGGGTCTTTGTACGCAAGAGAAATGAGAAAAACGAGGTACAAAGATATAAGGCACGCCTTGTTGCACAAGGATTTTCACAAAGGCCTGGTGTTGATTATGAAGAGACATATTCACCCGTTATGGATGCTATAACATTCTGTTATCTCATTAGTTTTGCTGTCCATGAAAAACTTGACATGCATTTAATGGATGTGGTTACCTCCTACCTTTACGGCTCACTTGATAATGAGATATACATGAAAAATCCTGAGGGCTTCAAAATGCCTAATAATTCAAAATCCCCGGAAATGTTTTCAATCAAATTGCAAAGATCTTTGTATGGTCTAAAGCAATCAGGACGAATGTGGTATAATCGTCTTAGTGAGTATTTATTAAAGGAAGGCTATATAAATGATGTCATTTGCCCATGTGTTTTCATAAAGAAAACAACATCGGAATTTGTTGTACTTGCCGTATATGTTGATGACATAAACCTTATTGGAACTCCTATAGAACTCCAAAAGGCAATTGATTATTTAAAGAAGGAGTTCGAGATGAAAGATCTCGGAAAGACAAAATTCTTGGTTTGCAAATTGAACATTTGGCAAACGGAATTTTTGTTCATCAATCTACCTACATAGAAAAGGTACTGAAACAGTTTTACATGGATGGAGCATATCCATTAAGTACTCCGATGGTTGTTCGATCACTTGATGTGAACAAAGATCCATTCCGACCTCAAGAAGAGAATGAAGAGCTACTTGGTCCTGAAGTACCATATCTTAGTGCAATTGGTGCACTAATGTATCTTGCCAATACTACAAGGCCCGACATAACTTTTTCAGTTAATGTCTTAGCAAGATATAGCTCTGCTCCCACAAGGAGACATTGGAATGGGATCAAACACATATTGCGGTATCTAAAAGGGACTACCGATATGGGCTTATTTTATGGCAACAATTGCAGTCTCGATCTTGTTGGTTATGCTGATGCTGGGTATTTATCCGACCCACACAAGGTTCGATCTCAAACAGGTTATGTGTTTACCTATGGAGGCACTGCCATATCGTGGCGATCGACTAAGCAATCAATTGTGGCTACTTCATCTAATCATGCTAAGATAATTGCTATTCATGAAGCAAGTCGAGAGTGTGTGTGGTTGAGGTCTATAATACATCTTATTCGAGATAAATGTGGTGTGAAATGTGACAAGTTACCCACTATTTTGTATGAAGACAATGCAGAGCATGCATAGCTCAACTAAATGGAGGATTCATAAAAGGAGATAGGACAAAGCACATTTCACCAAAGTTATTTTTCACACATGATCTTCAAAAGAATGGTGATATTAATGTGCAACAGATTCGTTCAAGTGATAATATGGCTGATTTGTTCACAAAATCTCTACCGACGTGAACCTTCAAGAAGCTAGTGCACAAGATTGGGATGCAAAGGCTTAAGGATGTGAATTGATGCTCTCATCAGGGGGAGTTAATGCGCGTTGTACTCTTTTCCCTTTACAAGGTTTTGTCCCACCGGGTTTTCCTTGCGAGGTTTTTAACGAGGCAACCAAAAGGCGTATTATTAGATATGTGTACTCTTTTTCCTTTTCTAGATTTTTTTCCCATTGGATTTTATTTTAGTTAAGGTTTTAATGAGGCACATTACTTATTGAGTAGACATTCAAGGGAGAGTGTTAAGAATAGAATTCTATTTGAAGTGAATGTCTATAATTCTATTTGGAGTTAATGTCTATCTTGTGGAGAGTTTTACTTTGTGACTAAGTCATATTTCTCATATAAATAGAGGGGTCTTACCCCATTGTAAATCATCCCAAAATTCAATAAGAATTCTCTCTCTCTTTCTCTGCAATATTGTTCTTCTTCTTTTATTATTTTATAACACGTTAATACTCCTAAATTTTAGGGCTTTCGATATAGTTTAAATAAGGGGATATTTAATAACAAAACTTTTAATTTTTTAAAGTCTTATATATTAAGAAAATAATTAAATGACTATTCCTAATATTAAAAAGATAATGGTTATTTATAGATATTAACGAAATAATTAAATTATTATTTTGTTTAATATGAACTCTATGTTTAGAGGGTAAAAAAAAACAGATTGTAGAGTTTAGCCATAGAAAAAAAATCAAAGAACAACGAATCAAATACTATGAATATAGGGAATTAATTCATGTAGAACTCTTCCAATCACCATAATGATTGTCAATTTTAAGTTTTTAACCAAAATGAGAAGGCAGAAATGAGGATTTTGAGCAAAGTATCATTTAAGGAATAAAGCTATATTAACATTCTAATTAGTTTAGAATTTAAGTTCAATACACTAATGTTAATAAAAAATTCAAATGATCAGCTAACTTACTCCATAAGATAAGTATAAGTAAATTACTGAATTTTTATGACAAGTAATATTCTGATAATAATAACTAATTAATTAAATTATACCAATAATGTAAGGAAATAACTTTAGTTAGCCGTGTCTTTCGAATTCGTTCTGTCTAAAAAATTATAAGTCCTAGGAGTGTAAGAGAAGAAAAAGCTTCTTAAAAGGGCGTTAAGAGGAGCAATTAGAACGCCGAGATGAAAATGAAAATAAAAAATAGCCCAGTTGACGGTAACTGAAGCCGCTCTGAAATCAGAGCTAGCTGTTTCAAACGGTCTTTTCTTCCGTTTTTATCTCTCCCGCGATACGCGTTTCGTTTTTCTTTATTACTTCTTCCGACTGACGTCTTGACGCCGTCAAATCTCTTTCTCCCGATCTTCTTTTTTCTCCTCTCCTTCTCCGGGAGAAAATCTAGGTCCCAACGATGCCACTGAAAATCTAGAAACTTCTCAAAATTCATATACAATCTCTCTATACTTGTGTACAATCACACACGCACACAGTAGATGGATCGGCGGAGGACGGGAAGTCCGGTGTACGCTCGGCAGTGGAGTGGAGGATCAAGCAGCACAGGTTCATCTTCGCCGGCGGGATCGCCAGCTCATCCCCGTGCTCGGTTGCCTCCTACAGTTACCGGTATGTCTACTATAAAGAGGACTCAGAATGTCGCCGCCAAAGCTGCTGCTCAGCGTTTGGCACAAGTCATGGCTTCTTCTCAGCCGCCTCCTGACGACGACGAGGATGATGATGATCTAGGGTTTCGGCGTCCTGCAGCTGCTTTCTCCACTAACGATCGTAGGAGTAATAGCAACAACAAGAGCAGTGGTTTGTCAGCTATTTCACTAGCCAAGCCTAATAGATCTCCTTCCCCCGCGGTAATTTTTATTCACTTTATTTTATTGAATTGTGTTTCCTATGCTAAATTTCTGCATAGTTATTGACTATTGCATGACGTGATGTGAGGTTATAAATGATTCGTTGTTGTTGCCTAATTAAGTGGATTTGTTTGGATTGAATCCAGTTGGTTTATCAGATTATTGATGGGAAAAATTAAGAGGGAACAAAAATATTTGCAGGTCAACCCTTTGCTTAGGCAATACACTTTCTGACTTGAAACATATGCAAACATTGCTTGACTAGGAGGGAAAGTGCAGTCATGTGGTTTTAATTTGACTTTTCTTCCGCTGGCTCAAGACTCAATGAGATAATTTTGGTTTAGATATATCATGTTCTAATGGCCTAAGGCCGTTCTTAGAAGTTTACTTCTCGTCTTGCGAGCCAGCATTTATACGAGTCGGGGGTGGGGGGTGGGGGGGGGGGGTGGGGGTTGAAGAGAAGAAGAAGTTATGAAGCCACATGCTATGGGGTGTGGGCTATTAAATATTGGTTTCTCTTGTCCAAAAGAAAAGATAAGAATGAAAAATGGCTTGTATCTAAAGGAGATTTCACTGTTGCTAAAGTGAAGTCTGTCGACTCTTGTGATCTGTTATGCACTTTCTGGAAGACATATCCACTTGTCACTTTTTGTTTTTGTAAAGGACTAAAGCTTTTATTCATAGAAACACTTTGCTTGAGGCTTCTTTTCTGATGATAATTAGATGCTACCATGTTTAGTTAGGTCGGAACTTTATGGATCACACTCCTTCTGTTCGTTCATCGTCAACTGGAAGAGCCTCGATGTCTGCTCGTACGTCAGCAGCAACAACAACAACCGGAGCAATAGTGCCACCTAGTAGGTCATCATTGAGAACTCCAGTTTCCATACCGCCAATAGAACCTCCTAGTAGCCGCTTGAGAGAGAAAAGGTAACCATTGTTATTATTTTATCTTCTACTCATACATCATTTGATATCTCGATTTAATTCAATTTTCTAAATGTTGCAACCTTGACTAGTATGATTAGCTTGAACTAGCAGCATTGTGTCTTATTCTTCGTGTAGTTTGTTAAAATGCATCTTGTGGTTGGCTAAACTAGTACACATTTAACTTCAAATTTCCAATGCTTATTTAATACTTGCATTGAAGAGATGGTATACTACTTCTGTGTTGTCCATTTTGAAACTCGAACTAGAAACATATTGCAGTTGGACTGAAACTGAAATTGCGAATTTGTACCTGACGTTGAGTTTCTGTCTAGTTCTCATCTTGTCTATGTTTTGGCATTTTAAATAATCTTTTCATTGCTTATGATGTTTAATTTGTAAAAGATTGGAAGTAAACGTAACTTATTTATTGAATACATGTCACACTACATAGAATGACTACCCTTGTTGTCATATTTAATTACGGAATATTCCTAGAATTTTCAAGAGCAATCAATCAACTATCAGTCGACTGCACCTCCATTCCATATGTTAAACTACATAAGAAAGCATTCTTCCTGTGACATACAGGAGCGACTGTGGCAAACAACCATATGACATACAATTTGAAAATTATACTACAGTTGATGTCCCCTTAAACTGTATAATATCTCGATGCAATGTGTATTCTTTTGTATCACGCAAGCGACGATGATCTTTAACTGTATTAGAAATAATTTTAGGTTCACACCAGAATTGGGACGCATTGATTTGAAGGGTTCAGGAAATGCGCACGAGGCTTCTGCGCTTCGTGATGAGGTATGTCATCTAAGTGAAGATGCTGTCTGGATGTCTTCTATAATAGGCTAGACTTAGTCATTTATGTCTTCATTATCTTTTGAGGCTCGCGTAATTTGGATGATTGGATAAATGACAGTTTTGATAACATTCGAATGAGAATTTTGTAATCCCTTTGCAGCTTGATATGCTTCAAGAAGAAAATGATGTTATTTTAGATAAGGTTAGCTTTGTTTACCTTTCTACATTTAGAGACTAGATGAAAAAATAGCTTGTGCGACTTTGTGTTTTTCTGGATCATAATGGCTGGTGTAACTTACAGCTACGTCATACAGAAGAACAACGTGAAGAAGCTGAAGCTAGGGTTCGTTTGTTGGAGAAACAGGTAATTCATTCACCAATGGTAAATGGTCTGTTCCCAGGGACACTTCAAAATGTTAAGTTAATTATAAAAAACAATAGAAGTGGTGAAGCTGATGACTGTTCGAAAGAGGTTTCAGTCAACTAATGATAATAACTCTATCTGGTCTTTACTCAGTGAGACATAGTTTCCGTCTGCCTTTAGAACAGGATTCTAGTTTTTGAGGTCATGGTTTGTCTTTGTTTAGATTTTAACAGTTGTATGAAGCTATTGCATTCCTTATTTGCAGGTTGCTTCTCTTGGAGAAGGACTATCACTTGAAGCCAAATTATTAAGCAGGTAGATTTTGTAATGTTTTCTCCCCCTTCCATATTTATGCTTAACAAACATTGTCTGATGGTATGCATATTGACAACAGGAAGCAAGAAGCACTTCGCCAGAGAGAGGTAGCTTGCAGAACTGTGATTACAAGTAGTGAAGTCATACATGGTTACTCAACTGTGTCTGATTTGTCAAAGACCGTTGCTTGTCAAACCCTTTTAGTTTTTTAACTTTAGCTTACATGTCTGTCTACTGTCTAGACAAGTCTAACGGACGATAATTATAATGCTTGCTTGCTTAATGTTTATGCTTCTATTACTTCTGGTCTGATGATACTGTTCTTCTTCTGCAATGTTATTGCAGGCTGCTCTTAAAGCTGCACAGCAAACTAAGGATGGAAGAGATGAAGAAATTACAGTACTTCGCACTGAAATTGAAGTTAGTTCATGCTACTCTTGGGACTTAACCCCCACCCCCCACCACCACCACAATTGTCACCGATCTTTCTCTTTACTTTTTGTGCTATTTTGTTTTATTCAGAACTTGAAGGACGACACTGCGAATGCAATGGAACAACTTCAAGAAGCTGAATCTGAAGCAAAAGCTCTTCGAACAATGACACAGAGAATGATTTTGACCCATGAAGAGATGGTTGTTGTTTGAATTCTTATGAGATAACTTTTTTGCTTTAGCTTCAAATTTATGATACTCACTACTCAGTCTTCCTCACTTTGATTTCTGTTGGCCTTTTGACATTCTAGGAGGAGGTGGTTCTAAAGAGATGTTGGCTATCTCGATATTGGGGCCTAGCTGTACACTATGGTAATTTGCTTAATCAGAATTTTCTTGTGGATTTAATCAGTGGTTATAATATGTAGTGTACTGTTTTGAAGTTACAATCTTTAGCATCTTTCGTTTGCTTATATGGGAGAAAACATGTTTCTTGGCTCTTGGCATAACAAGTAGAGAAATACCATGATTACTAACAGTGTACAAAAATGTAGCAAAATTTGAATTTTGAGAAAGCTCTCCTAGTTCAGTTGACTCAAGAGATTGATGAAGTTTTAGAGAAGGTTCAAGGTGAAGTTAATTTGTCTTATATCGACCTCCAGATGCACCAGTCCTTAGGTGCGACACCATTGTGATTGAGGTGTTAAAAGGGGGGTCGAGTATACGTGAAATCATATGGAAAAAAGTTGTCTGAAATACCTACAATCTCTTGGAATTCATTCAAATCTATAGAATAAAATGGCGTAATAGAATTAAAAAGATTATATATAGGAAACACCAATTAGGTCGGATTAAGTTTAGTTATGTTAGTACGCTAACTTTAGGTCCAATGTGCATAGATTCTTTGGTTTTCCCATAGATTAAGATGCCTTTTAGGAAATGTAGAAAACTTCTAAGTTTTTGTAATATTGGATCGTAACGAATTTAAATGGACAAGACGGACACTGGGGAGACATATGATTCAAAAAACACCTATCGTATCTGATTTGTCTTAAAATATCCTCCGTTAACCTATTGGATCACGAGAGCTCTTACCGCATTTTTTCGGCCTAAATTTCCCGTTGCCTCTGCCAGCAGACTTATTTGGCATGCAGGGGACGTTTAATTTAAAACATGGTGGCCCATAAATCTTCCACGTGGAAATAACATTTTAAATAAAGAGAAACTTAATAACCACCCGCCCAGAAAGTTAGCTGACAAGCGTATATATTATTGTACACAATTATTGTATAACATATGTAAATTGGCTAAGGGGTGTAAATATTTTTGACCGAGCGACCAAATTTGTTAAAAGCCCTTAAATAAATTCCCGACCTGCCTCAAAATTTCCAACCCGCATCGTAATAGCTAAACCTGTTTTCTTTAATATTTACTTCCCTCTTTTGTGGGGTGGGGGGCTTTTTTTGGGGGGGTGGGGGGAGTGGATGCTAATTATGAATTGGTGTGGCTAACTTCTGTGCTTTCAGGTATCTGTGCAGATATAGCAGGGGCAAAGCATGAGCATTGGTCATCTTTTGCACCTCTTCCATTTGAAGTTCTGATTTCTGCTGGGCAGAAGGCCAGGGAGGAATCCTGGAGTGGTGCTTAGCTCTTCCCTTGCAATTTCCGTCCTCCATTAAGTCCAAAACACACCATTCATTCTGCTTCTTATGTTTTCTCTTTGCATCTAAGTTGGATTTTAATATCTCTCGTGTTGAGCAGGTGGCGATGATTCTGATCGGAGCAAACGTGTTCGCGACATTAGTGACTTATCTGGAGAGGGAAATATTGAGAGTATGCTGTCAGTTGAAATGGCTCTAAGAGAATTAGCTTCCCTGAAGGTTTCTGTTTGTTTCTTTAATCATGGTTCCTATTATATGTCGTAAAAGCTGTGTAGTATATTCTGGTATACATATGTTTTCTGCTTTAGGTTGAGGATGCTGTTATTCTTGCATTGGCACAGCCACGGCGCTCAAATGTCGTCCGTCAATCCTCTGGTATGACTTACGAGTTTTGATTTTGTGAATTTTTGTTCTGTTGGTTTCGATGAATGAAACTGATGTGGTCTAGTTTGTACTCCTCTCATCTCACGTTTATATGCTGTATGCATTTACATATCAATGTGGCCATCTCCTAGAGTTCATGCACTTTTTCTTGACACTGTATCTGATGTTACATAATTACAGTAGGGGATAGTCATGAGTTTGGAGCAAATACCTGTTGTCTTTACCAAAGGGTGGCTGTTTTCTTCTGGCCATGTAAACCTGCATATTAGAAGTTGTGCATGAGAACTTCAATGATGGTTTACCTTCACCATTTTGCCATCTCTGTGTTATTTGCCATCCTAAAGACTGTTAATAACTTGACTGCCTGCTGAACATCCAGTGGCACATGTACTTTTCCTTAATGATTAATTTGATAGTCTTGCTGTTCCATCCGGTCCAGTTCTCTTATGTTCCAACCCCTAGTCCATCTTTCGTGAGTGCTCTTTAGCTGTGTTTTGAGTTTGAAAATAGAATAACACTTACTCTGTATTTTATGCTTTTGTTGCTTGGCAGATCCTAAATCATCTGCTGACCCCAAGTTGATGGATGCATATGGTAAGGAGCATGCTTGATTCACTTGTTACAAATTTGGACATGTTCGGTTTGGAATACCTTGATCTGCTGGTTATTTTAATATTCTCCTTAACTAGGATTGGTAGATCAATTATCTACAGTTATATTTTTAGAAATTGTTAAGTGAAGTGCTTTCTATGTCATTCTCCCTTTTCTGAACTCAATTCGCGCACCCCATCTTTTGAAGAAAACCTGCTTTTTATTTGAGAGCAGCTGGAAGAATCCATTCTTTATCATATGTTCTGTACATATAGATTTCTTTAGGGCTGCTATGCAGATGTTAAAGACACAACTGCTTTTATAAATCAGTTTTTTCGTCTTGTAAAAAGTACATTAACATAAATCAGTTACATTTGCCCATTCTGGACTTCAGCATTTGTATAAGAAATGCCTTTAGGTCATGGTTTGCTAATACTGGAGGCTGTTAACTTGTTGATTAGCTCTGGTATAAGAAATGCCTTCTTCAAGGTTTCGATTAAGACTTTTGTGGTTTTGGTTGCAGAGCTGAGCCAAGAGGAGTCAGAAGATGTTCTTTTCAAGGAGGTCTGTTGTTTTTGGTTCTGGAGCCATTTCCTCTTCTGTTGCCTTCATATCAATTGGCAGCTGAGCCTTTTCATTGTTTCCCTTATAGCATAATGAAGTTAAAATTTTAGTGTGTTTTAATACATATCATACTCATTTACCTATCAAAAGAAAAATGAAGTTAAATGATGTTTATATCTATTGGCATGTTGGGAAGGTTGAGCTTTTTCATTGTTTCCCTCATAGCAAAATGAAGTTAAATATTTTGTATGTTTTAATACATATCGTACTCTACCTATCCAAAGAAAATAACACTCCTTGTCAGACCAATTTTTCTGGACGGAAACTTTGTATCTGAATAAAGGCCATGGTTTAGTTGAATGTTGAAACTAGTACAAGCTACAAAGTCTTGAGGAGTTTTTCGTTTTGCCACTTAACCAATGTCGTTGCATTAGTTCCACCACATGATGAGCCATTGCTAAAATTTCAGGCTTGGCTCACATACTTCTGGAGGAGAGCAAAAGTGCATTGTGTAGAAGAAGATATTGCAGAAGAGAGGCTTCAGTTCTGGATTAGCCGTAGTGGGCAAACACCAACCACTCATGATGCTGTTGATGGTAATTCATTTCCCCTACTTTTTCTTGAATAAAGAAAAACAATCTATACTACTAAAAAGAGTTCAAATAAATATTCTATTGGACATTCAAATAACGGTCATTGGTCTTAGCTTTCACATTCCATCGTTGCAACTTAAACAGTTCCATTCGAGCCTTACATGGAAATTCCTATTGCAGAAAAGTTTCTTCCTAAACTGTCCTTGTACCTAGAATCCTATGATGTTTAATCAAGCTATAAGCATAAAAAAAATTGTTAGTTATTTTATGCTACTAATGAAAGCCCAAACTCCCCCGTTTTGTGATGCTAGCTTGAGTAGGATAGGGAGTAAATTGGTCTTTCTGCTGCACTCAACCTTCTAAATTTTAGGAAATTACTCTCTATGTCCCAATTAATGTGATGGTGTTTGACTTGGTGTAGAGTTTAAGAAAGAAAGGAAGACCTTTAAAACTTTTGGTCTAAAACAAGCCATAGATATTTATGTGATTATAAATCATCTCACTAATGGTAATACTGTATGAGTATTTAAAAGTTAGATTTTAAATTGAGTATATAAATGTGTCATTCTTTTTGAGACTTGGGGGGGGGGGAGGGGGGGGAGTATGTTTAACATGGAAACTAGTCTATTGAGAAATATGCACTCATGTAGTGTTCACTATTTTTTTTTTGTTTTATGGACTGGTAATATGGAACTTTGAGAAGTTGCCTGGGGCCCAATGCAATTGTGGCAGAATTTGGAGAGAGGCCAAGGCGTTTCTTGTCACCCCCTTAGGGACTCATAAATTGAGTTGGCTTCGATGAGGATGTCGAGTTTCAAAGGGTGCAAGTGGTTTGTTAGGGGTCCGACTCATTGAACTTGACATGACAACAAGAGTGTTGTCATGAGGTATACCAGGAAAAAGAGGGTGCTGGGAGAAGTTACAACGAAATAGTGTCTCACAAGCTCTAGCAATGGAATTTTTCAGTTTAAACAGTTCAAGGATAGTAAAAGAATGAATTCTGAACACTACCAGGAAAAAGAGGGTGCTGGGAGAAGTTACAACGAAATAGTGTCTCACAAGCTCTAGCAATGGAATTTTTCAGTTTAAACAGTTCAAGGATAGTAAAAGAATGAATTCTGAACACTATCTGACTATTTAAAGTTACACAGGTAATAGGATTTAATTTATTAGAAATAGGAGAAACTAATTTTGTCCCACCCCACTTAACGGAGTTACACTTCGCTCGACCTGGACAGAAGTTTAGATGCCCCTAAAAGCACGTTAAGAGCTTCCACTTGTCATGGTTGCGAAGTCCATGCTTTGTAGGCCATGGTGGAAAAGCTATGTTGTGTAAAATTATAATTGGCATTACTTTGTAGGCCTTGGTGGAAAAGCTATATTTGTGGACAACTATAATTGGCATTGGTGGACAACTATAATTGGCATTGGTCTGATTGGACCCACAAAGCTAGTTTTACCTAGACTTCATATTGTCAGTGGTGCCATAGAATATGCTTTGTTGGCCTCGGTGGAAGAACTTTATTTTGGAAATCTATAATTGTTAACCACAGACATTGGTTGGTATCGTACCCGCAAAGCTAGTTTTACCTAGACTTCATGTTGTCAGTGGTGCCAAAGAATATTACTCCTATCTTCTACTATAATTTTGCCTTCCATCCATGCACTCGATCTCTTGTTTCTTATTCTATTAGATATCAGCTGAAATAATTGAAACTCTTCTCTCCCTTCCCACTGATAGGGCTTGACATAACTTTCAGATTCAGTTTGTTGCTCATTGGAAGTTGTTACCAAAAAGTTTTTGCCTAGTGATACGTCATTGCCACATATTCGTAATTCCTTCCACCATTTTTTTAAGTTTATAGATTCTTGGCATTATGATGGTGGTTGAGATAAACCATTATATGTGAAAGGATGATTAACCACTTTAAAGAAAGGTTGGTTAACCGCTTTAAAGATTCCAGAAACCATTTACTGTTATAGTGTGCCCTTATATATATTTTCCTTCTTTTAATCAACTTATGTAGAAGAAAGATAAAGACATCTTTCGTATATTAGCTTTGTCACCAACTTTTGTCCTATTTCTTTTTTCTTTTTCTTTTTAATTAAGAACGACTAGTTATTGAGCATCTAACTACACATTTTATAGGTAGAATAATTTCGGATATGAAAGGGAATGTTTTCCGGAGGGATTTAAGTGTGAGAAGAATGGGTGAAACAGATATGATGGGCGATTCAGGTCAAAAAGGACACTTTAAAGAATGATGATTTGAGATATAACTTTGTGGACAACATTATGTTTATCTTTTTAAATCTTTCATTATGCAATAAATGAAATGACGTCAGCGGACTTGAATGCTGAAAAAAGGAGGAGTGTGATGATCTGGAAATTGTAAGAACTGGCTGGGTCTAGATGAAGGTGGAACTAAATAAGTACAGTGGAAATATTGATTGTTTTAATTAAAACCATCATGCGATTTTGTATGCAAGTGTTTTGATATTTGTTGAGCGAATGGTATTCTTTTGCTCTTTTTCAGTGGAAAGAGGTTTAATAGAATTGAGGAAGCTGGGGATTGAACAGCAGCTGTGGGAAGCTTCTCGTAAAGAAATTGACCAACCTTCCGTTACTAATGGCAAGATGAATGCGGAGTCAGAGGCATCTCCATGATGGAACAATGTTGTTGTTTGATATCTATTCTTTTAGGGATTGTACCTTTTTCTTCCCTTTTTCTTTCTTTTTCTGTTTTTAAAGTTCCAATAGATATTATTTCTTCCTCATCCTTTGAGTTATTCTTTCAGTTTGTTTTCCTGGAGTTTTGAAATGGTAGAGCTTGAGGATCTGAGAACAGATAAGTTGTAATTAGTTGTTTGTATACTCAATCGAGTGATGGAATAGTGATATCGTCTGTATATTTGAGCTGTAATGTTACTTTACGAAATCAAATAATTTTCATTAATAGCAAAAGCGTCATAAATGTATCTGAAATTAGGTGAGAGATTTAACCATATACGTAAAACACTGTTCGTCATCTCCCCATCATTCTCGCCTGTCTTCAATAATGTCCAACAGGACTATGCTTCATCCATTGCCCTCGATATCACCAATGAAATGTTGGACAGAGAAAATGGAAACAATTCACATGAATTTATTACTTTATGCCATGTACCGTATACTGTCCTAAGCATTAATGCATTGCGTAGCCTTATTCCTTTATTAGGAATTGAGTTTAGAAAGCTTTTCTTTTATTTCCAGTTTTCCTATGATTCGAAGTTAAAACTGGGAAGAATTGAATCGTTACACGTCATGATAAATTTTGGTAAAAGCTCAGTGTCCGAAGCAGAAGGAAGAATGCAAGCTCAAAGTAAGGTGTAGGTGGGAAAATTCTCGAGTGACTCAAATACAGGTGTCCAAGTGTACTGAACAAAACCATGAAACATTATTATTGATGGCATGAAATTCATAAAAAAGAGCATTATCTTTCATCTTAGAGCGTGCAAAAGATATAAGTATGCCTTTTCGGGAACTGCAATCTTATGTGTGTCTTTCACGCTACATATGAATGCAAGTGAAGTGATAGAGTAGTCAATCTTCTTGCGTCGTTATAGGCGCTAAAATAGGGTGTTACTATTGATCTTTCATTAAAATAGTACTACACTCTCGAAATACTTATTTATATAAAATGAATGGCGATCATAGCAAGTCGTAATATATTTGAAATTTAATAAAGGAAAGGATAATGGAAATACTTGTATGAACAACATACAATATTGGTGATCTTTGTTCATGATAATGGATTAATCTGTCTCTTCATGAAGAAGTTAAGATCTTTACAATCATGTTTTGGTAGATCTACCGTTATTCTGTTTGTTGTCTTGAGTTCTCACTCTGTGTTTTACTCTGTATTTCTTAGAGCCCCCATGGGGAGAGAGTGGAACCGCTTTTCTGATGTCTGCCCTTGTATTTATAGACATTTGCTGTACGAGTTGACTTTCACATAGATTGGGCCCACATTAGGGGGGTATTTCGGACATATTCGAAAAGTATCGACCTCGTCCAAGGCTTTGGGCGGATACGAATAGTATTCTCGATTGAGGCGATCTTGGCGCCTGTTATGTTTGTACTGGTCGAAATGAACGGTCAATCTGATTGATTGTCGTGAGATCGAATTATGACCCATACAGTTAGTCCCTCCGCTTATCATGGTCGCCTTGAGGTAGACCCTGGTAAGCGGATATGATCGATCAAAGGACGACCCCTTTCCAGGCGAGAGGGGGTATGATAATTGTCTATGACGCCTTATTACTATTTCTTTTCGTATGATGGGGGTACGACCTCGTGTGCGAATATTCTTGGCGAATGGAAATGGTCGGTACACCGTAATCATGAGTTAGGATATGTTTTGCTCATAAGGACTTTGAGGGCGCACGGTCTAGTCGCCTCGACCGGTGAGGCGTTTGTGTTCATATGGTAACCGAGGTAATGACCATGACTTTGACGCATGCACTTTGGTCTTAATCGTGGTGGGTGCTGTTTCGGTGGAATCGAACCATTTTTCGACGGTTGGATTATGCATTTAATGGCGCCTGTCGGTTTTCCGAGATTCGATTTAGTTGCCTATAAGATGGTTTGGGATACTTGATTCTCAACACTCCCTGGTTTATTTGCAACTCTCATTTCTGGTGAACTTCATAGATTTTTTCTTCTCTGCGAAGCGTTATTATTCGTTCTTAGTTGAATCCACCACTCTTGTCTTGTCTTTCAAGTGACTTTGATCAATGGATGGTTCTTCTTCTTGTGACGGTCTTCCGACAGTGGCACCGGTTAACCCCCGGTGATCGAAGGACTTTCTCCGGTGCTCGTGGATGGCGGTCGAAATGAGACCGAGAGGGTTCCATCGGCAGATGAAATTCTTCCTGCTGCTGGGAGCTTAGCGGCAGATTTCGCCGCTGACGGTGGAGATGACCCGGTAAATGAATCCCCGTTAATGGGGGAAGTAGGTATAACCCAGTTACGGGAACAAGGGCTCAAACCCTCTCATGCTGATATCGTGCTAGCTCGGCCGGAAGAGCGGGTCCACACCGACCATGCCGGGTACTGTGTATTTTATTCTTATCCTCTCAGACTGGGGTTCAGGGTCCCCCTTCCCAACCTGGTAGTCAATTTTTGTCGATATTACAATGTGTGTCCAAGACAGCTCACCCCATCTCTATACAAGCTCCTGGTGATGTTGCTGAAATTCGCGGAGTTGGCTGGCCGGACTGTTACGTTGCAGCACGTGCTTGCTCTGTACACCCCCCAGCGAGTTCGGGGGAGTATGATCCGGATGGTTCCACGCGGGTCGCAGGGTTTGACGGCTGCTCTAGATGATGAGGTCGAGCCTCGTCAGTTTGAACAATTTTTCTATATTCGGACTAGGGATTTGGTGGCGCCCTCTCCAAGATTTCTAGAGACTTGGAATCATAGGCATAAGTTATACTCCGTTTCTTTGATAGGGTTGACTTCGTTCCCTTTCTTTTATTTTCGGATGGTCGCTGTTTCTGTTGTTATATCTGTAGCCGACACGTTACCCCCATCTTTATTCACCGGTTTGCGCGGATGGCTCGAAGTCATCCTCCCGCATACTGAGGGGGTCGGTTCGTGGCCGTCTTTCTGGATGAGATATGGCCGGGGGCCGGCTGTAGATAGGAGGTTTGCCCTCTTTGTGTGTAATTTATTCTGATTGTTGTTATAACCTGGGACTGACCCAATTCTGTATTTGCAGGAAGGGTATACCGCGGTAGGGCTCCCCAATTAGTATTCAGGCGGCCTGGTGCGGTTGCCAAATTTTTTGCTGCGCCGATGCCGAGCCAGGTGCCCACGGCCACCTCGGTCGAATCTTCCGCGGCGCAGTCTCCCGCGCGCCCTTTAATCTGTGGCGGAGATCTGTAGGGGACTGTTTGCCCGCGGGATGGTTCGCCTTCTTGTGACGAGGAGGATAAGCCTTTAATTATGCGTAGGATCATTTCCCCCTCGGCCCCGTTAGTGGCTCGACCCGCTTCTATTGTTGTGATAAACGTGGATTCCTCCCCCCTTCTGGGGCAAGGGAGAACGTGGATGCGGCGCACGCCCTAGATGACGGGCGAGGAGAAGATGAGGCTTAGGCTCAAAAGGATCGAGAGGCGAGTGTTGCCCCTACAGCTCAATATTCTAATCATATGTTCGAGGTGGGAGAACCTTCTTGGGTGATTGTAGATATTGGCGGCTCGAGTACTCCTTCGACGGAAGTGGCAGCGGCGGGAGAGGGATCCACATCCAACTCTGATTTAGACTCTGACGACGTCCGCATGTTTCGTGACAAGATCACGAATGCAGCAGTCCATCCGGACAGGAGGTCGCGTGTAATTGAGATTCCTGTGAATGAGAACCTATTGCTAAGGGATTCTGCTTTGGTGCCGCAGCTTGGTCAGTTATATTTTACGATTGAGAACGAGTCGCTGAGGGGGGTACCGAATGTTGGATTGATGAACGAGGTGGCGGTGTTGGGAATGAGGGTATGTATTCCAGGGTGACTATTTGCTCGTGTGCACCTCATTTCCCATTTCTTACGAGCTTCTGTATCCTTGTCTGATTCCTTCGTTGTTTTTTTTGTTTTGTTTTGTTTTGTAGGCATTTTTGTTGCGGGTAGAGAGCCTCCGTCGGGCCAATGTTCGGTTCGGGGTGCTTCTACGCGTTCTTGATAGGTGTCATCGGTACCAGAATAGGTGTAGGGAGCTTAGCGAACGCATAAGGACTGATCCTAGTAATCGGTCACTAGTTGAAGAGCTGGCGAGGAAAGAGTTACAGAGGAGTCAGGCGCTCGGTCGTATAGAGGCCCTGGAAGATCAGTTGCGTCGGATGAGCGATGAACTTGAGGCTGGGCGGAGGGCGTCATTGGAGAGCGAGCACTTGTGTCTGACCAAGGTGACGGATGTTACCTTAGAGTGGAGCGGGAAAGTCGTCGCGTTAGAGGGAGAAGTAGCCGCCTTGAAACGTAGGTTGGCCGAAGCCTTTGCCCGGGCGGACGAGCTTCAAGGGGTCATTCGTGCCAACGATTCCCAGTTGTCGTTGGTGTGGGCTGTTGCCGCCTTCAGGTAGGGCAGCCTTGAGGAGCGGATTAGGGTTCTGGGCGGAACGATCAGGATGCAGCGGGGCAAATTGCGCTCCTAGAGGAGGAGAATAGGCGCATTCAAGAATAATATGCTTTTATGGGTAGCTCCCGTGAGGCTTGGGTTTATGCCCAGGCCAAACGGGATATATACAAGCACCTATTCAAGGCCGGTATCATTTCTAAAGCAATTTTTGAAGGGGCGCATGAGAGGCTCGCGAGGAGTGCGGTTTTGATGCTGCGACGCCCGGTATTGGCGATGGTGCCGGTGGGAGTTTGGCTAGAGCTGGCAATGACATGGGAGCTGCGGGCGATGGCGAGGTCGGAACAGGTGGTGAGGAGGCGCGGGCAGGTGACGGTGCGACCGACGCGGGCGATGGTACCGACGACCCTAAGTAAAAAATGATTAGTTGATGATTTTCTTGACGGTTGTTGCCGTGCATTGTTATTTTTCTCCTTTATTTTTCGTTTGGTTGTTGTTTATGTTTCAGAAAAAGTTTGAATTGGGATGGACGGGCGTGGACCGCAACTGTCCCTTTGAATTAAGGGGGAATTCCCCTCTTCGTGTTGCTTTATTACTGCTTGTTTCATTTATGTTTCCCCTTAGTTCGGCTGTTACCCATTATCCTGGATCGAGGGATCATAGCCCGGATACTGGACCATCTATGGTTGAATTAATTCGGCGGGGGCTCACAACCTGAGCCCCAGTTTGGCTTGTCGTTGAACATTTGTTGCGTGTTTTTGAGTCGAGGGCTCGTAGTCTGAGTCATTTTTCAACCGTGGTTGAGTTAATTGGCGAGGGCTCATGGTGTGAGTCTCAGTCCAACTATCGTTGAACATTGTTGATTCAACTGAGGTTGAATTAATTCGGCGGAGGCACATGGCCTGAGCCCCAGTTCAATTGTCGTTGAACATTGTTGATTCAACTGAGGTTGAATCAATTCGGTGAATACACATGGCATGAATCCTAGTTCAACCGTCGTTGAGCGTTTGTTGAATGTTTTGGGTCGAGGGCTCGTAACCCGAGTGTCGATTCAACCGAGGTTGAATTAATTAGGCGAAGGCTCATGGCCTGAATCCTAGTTCAACTGTCGTTGAACATTGTTGATTCTTTTTTGGTCGAGAGCTTGTAGCCCGAGTGTCGATTCAACTGAGGTTGAATAACTTCGTCGAAGGCTCATGGCCTGAGTCCCAGTTCAATCGTAGTTGAACCTTGTTGATTGTTTTTGGCCGAGGGCTCCTAGCCTGAGTGTCGATTCAACTGAGGTTGAATAACTTCGGTGAAGGCTCATGGCCTGAGTCCCAGTTCAACCGTAGTTGAACCTTGTTGATTTTTTTTTGGTCGAGGGCTCGTAGCCCGAGTGTCGATTCAACTGAGGTTGAATTACTTCGCTAAAGGCTCATGGCCTGAGTCCTAGTTCAACAGTAGCTGAACCTTGTTGATTTTTTTTGGGTCGAGGGCTCGTAGCCCGAGTGTCGATTCAACTGAGGTTGAACTAATTCGGCGAAGGCTCATGGCCTGAGTCCCAGTTCAATCGTAGCTGAACCTTGTTGATTTTTTTGGTCGAGGGCCCGTACCCCGAGTGTCGATTCAATTGAGGTTGAATAACTTCGGCGAAGGCTCATGTCCTGAGTCCCAGTTCAACCGTAGTTGAACCTTGTTGATTTTTTTGGTCGAGGGCTCGTAGCCCGAGTGTCGATTCAACTGAGGTTGAATTAATTTGGCGAAGGCTCATGGCCTGAATCCCAGTTCAACCGTAGCTGAACCTTGTTGATTTTTTTTGGCCGAGGGCTCGTAGCCCAAGTGTCGATTCATCTGAGGTTGAATAACTTCTGCGAAGGCTCATGGCCTGAGTCCAGTTCAACCGTAGTTGTACCTTGTTGATTTTTTCTTTGGTTGAGGGCTCGTAGCCCGAGTGTCGATTCAACTAAGGTTGAATAACTTCGGCGAAGGCTCATGGCCTGAGTCCCAGTTCAACCGTAGTTGAACCTTGTTGATTTTTTTTTGGTCGAGGGCTCGTAGCCCGAGTGTCGATTCAACTGAGGTTGAATTGATTCGGCGAAGGCTCATGACCTGAGTCCCAGTTCAACTAGCATTGAACATTGTTGAATATTTTGAGTCGAGGGCTCGTAGCTCGAGTGTCGATTCAACCGAGGTTGAATTGATTCGACGAAGGTTCATGGCCTGAGTCCCAGTGTGTGGTAGAGGTGAATCAGGCTTGCTCTGATCGGGTTATTTTCCCATTTCTCGATGTTTTCCATTTTCTTATGCTTTCAGGAAGAGCTACGCGATCTTGCTAGGAAATTCCCACAGACAGCGCCAAATTGTTTGACTCAAAATATTTGCAAGCATTTATGAATTCAAAACAATCAATGAAAATGAAGGGCCAATCATGGCAAGTCGCAACATATCTGAAATTTAATAAGGGAAAAGATAATGGAAATACTTGTATGGACAACAGACAATATTGGTGATCTTTATTCATGATAATGGATTAATCTGCCTCTCCATGAAGAGGTTCAGATCTTTACAATCATGTTTTGGTAGATCTACCGTTATTCTGTTTTTTGTCTTGGGTTCTCACTCTGTGTTTTACTCTGTATTTCTTAGAGCCCCCATGGGGAGAGAGTGAAACCTCTTTTCTGATGTCTGCCCTTGTATTTATAGACATTTGCTGTACGAGTTGACTTTCATGGAGATCGGGCCCACATTAGGGGGTATTTCGGACATATTCAAAAAGTATCGACCCCGGTCAAGGCTTTGGGCGGATATGGATAGTATTCTCGATTGAGGCAATCTTGGTGCTTGTTATGTTTGTACTAGTCGAAAGCAACGGTCAATCTGATTGATTGTCGCGAGATCGAATTATGACTCATACAGTATGTTAGTGAATGAGATTTATATTATAAACAGTGGTATTGTTTTTTTTTTATATTTATTGTAATTAAACATGTTGTAGCAGGTCACTATAGCTAAGTAACTTGTTATAAATAATTAATTACTAGTATAATTATTTTTTAGCGCAAAAGTTCTTTTATACCTTAGTCAAGGTGTGTCAGTGGTTCGGTTCGACCGGCTATTTTATAAAATTTGTACCATACCAATTTTTGGATTATTCTATTATGTATAACCAAAATTAGACTTTTCGAGACCGTCCCAATCATGTCGATTTCTATTCGGCATCGGTACGGTTCGGTTAATTTTTGATATTTTTTTTAATATCATGTAAAATTTACTAGTAGAAATAGAATGCAATAACATATGTTCTTTTATATGACTTAGCAAAACTCTCTAGATAATTTTATTGTTTAAAGGGTGATGAGTTAAAAAAAATGGCTAGAGTACAGATCTATCAATACAACATCGTTAAAGAAATCAAACAAAAGCAAATAAAATATAAATCACACGAGTTAAAAGATATACCAAGTTGGGACATTAAATATTCAAGATAAATCTAGATTATATGAAAGTAAACATATTCAATACGTGTAGTTTGCTACTCATAATCGCTAGAATACTTTGTGTCTTGCTGATAAAGATACTTGAAATAACTTAGTTTAAGTAGAAGTGGCATAATAGGTTCTATGAATTAGTATTTTGAGTTTAATTACTTGTTGGCTTGTAATAGAATTTAATGCATTATTATTTTTAAACTTACTAATAAATTTATTTTCTACATGTAAAATTTATTTGGTACGATTCGGTATTTTTTCGATTTAATTTTATAAAATAAAAAACTACGCTAATTATCGATGCGATTATAAATTTATATAAAAACCTACGATTTCTTAAAAAAAAAAAAACTAAAAATCGATTCTATGCGATTCGATTTCCGAATATTCATCCTTGTTACAGCCCTAAAGAGATGCATTGACCTTGAATAATTCAACGAATTAGGTGCACTACATTTCATAGGTTAGTTAGGGCAGATTAGAGCTTGAGAAATGCTAAACAGTCGTCAAAAGGTGTCTTTGAGTTGTCTTTTAAGTGTTACTAACACTTAACAGCTAATTTCCGAGTGGCACTAAAGTGCCTCCATAATAATTATACAATTTATTTTTTAATTATGATCCAAAATAAGTGTATAGTTAGGTAATTAAGAAAAAGTTCAATTTATTTTTACTCTTTTAGCCTTATGTGCATATCCCTAAAAGAATTTCTCTCATCACATTAATTTACTAAATAAGGGTAGTTTAGTCATAGTAGATAATTTTGTATAGAATTTAATATTTTTTTAATGTGCGTACTAAAAATAAATTAGACACTTATTATGAACCGGTGAGAGTATTAATTTTTTGGAAAGCAATTCAATAATATTTCTAGCATTTAGCTCATAGGAAAACAATATCTCCGAGTAAATTTTCATGCAAATGGATTTATCACAAGGTCTCAAATCTCTCAAAATGTTCTATTTTCTGAAAGGGTGGGGGTGTTGGTTTTGATCTCGGGGAGAGGCAGCCAGCGGCGAAGCCAGAAATATTTTTAAGGGTGTTCAAATTTTAAAGAAGTAGAAAAAAAAATTACGACAAAGGGTGTTCAATATAGGTTTTATACATTTAAAATCAATATTTTAGTTATATACATAGTGTAATTTTTTGTAATATTTTGGCGAAGGATGGTCAGTTGACCTCCCTTTTTTATATGTGGCTTCGCCCATGGAGGCAGCGGTAGAGCTGCATAGTCAGTTTAAAAGTTTGATTGAATTCTTTCGTCAAAAAATTAAACTGTATATATATTATATTCAAAATTTTCAAGAAAAGCTTCAATTTGCTTATGCGCTTTACCAAATTATTCAAATTTGTCATTCGTAATCTACCCTTCCTGTATAAAAATAAGCTAGATTTTCCCTTATTGAATAACGGCACAAGTTTTTCAACATTTGAGCCTTCCTAACAAGGAAAAAGATTCAAATTTATCCTCAAACTATGCAAATTGATTCAGATTTACTGACTCAGTTTGGCCATGAATTTTTTTTTCCTTTTTTTTAAATCAATATTCGCTATAAAATTTTAATTTTCACATAATTTGAATTCCAAAAATTATTTTTCAAATTTTCACTCAAACACTTATAAAACAAAAACAATCCAAAATTATTTTTGTGTCCAAACAAAATTATAATTTTCAAATACCATTTTCACTTTTACTTTATTTCAGAGTTTCACAATTTTTATATCCAAACACCCACTAAATACTTTCTAAAGTTTCTTGCTTGTCGCTGAACAAAGGTTGGACCATGATAAGGCTGTCATAGATAAAGTATAGAAGCTTAAACGTCTATCTGTCTGCTTTTGGCAGTTATATATGCAAATGCAAGTGGGAAAAAAGGAATGATTTAAGTGAGGGTCAACTTTTGTAAAGGTTCCTTCTGCTTATATAGAAGCAATAATGGGGTTCTTGTGAATGTGTGTGAAAAGTAAATTGACAAATCATGACACTTCATTATTATAATACAGTGTTACACCCTTTTTCTTGTGGAGTCCAAAGACTATAATACCTTCAACCTAATACGTACATAAAGAAAATGTTTTTACACTGTTGCTGTATTTGATTTCAAGTATATGCCATTATCTTATCTGCTTTTATATTCATTATAAAGATTCTAATTGATCTTAATGGACCACATCTCATTTTCCCATGTTTCATCTAATGTCTATTAGATGCTGTAAATTTTTGCCCTCATTGTCAATAACTTATCTACTAGAAGGTAGGATCGTATAATTTGGTAAATACAGGATTATCATATTGAAACCAAAAAATTTGATATTTTGTATTCGATATGATAGTTAGTGTATTGGTCAAAATTTGACTGTCGCAACCGAGTTGATCAATGTTCCGCCTGAATAATCGGGTAGGGAAAAACAATGTAACCCACTCCATATCTCCTACCTGACATCCGACGAGTCGGCAAGGGTGACGCGTAAAGGTATGTCTAAAGTGCATTGAAGACAAGAGCACATGGAGCCCAGCAAAGGCCAAGGGTGCCACTACTATATATAGCAAGGAAAAACTTTCAATATGGGGGTGCCTTTTCTCTCTCCCAATAGCTAAACAACTCTCTCGTAATATTCTTGATAGTGATCTACGAAGCACTAGGAGTTTCCTTATCGATTGATGGGAAACATTGCATTAAATCTCAATAAGATCACCCACCTTCTCTTCATCTTGTGTGTGATTCACACTGTTAGCTCTTTGGTTTAGAAATTATTATGTTTGACTAAGATTTACCCTTTCATCTTTGATTGATTTGCTCTAAAAGATTTCAGTAACTTTTGAGTCAAACAATTTGGCGCCGTATGTGGAAATTTCTTAGTGAAATTTCCTAGTCTCTCCCAGATCAAAGATCAAAATACGATCACTCACCGAAAAGAGCGCAGAGGAAAAATCCAACCCGTGCGAGAAAAAGGAGCAGCGCAGTAGGGAGAGAAGAGCAGAACAAAATTGTCAAGCTCAGAACCTTCATCCCACCAACCATCGACACGTCGAACAAGGCAAGTGATGTTACCCATCAGTTCTTATCCATCGGACCGCCAGACAGGTGGCAAAGAAAGCTTCATTTCAAATCACCTCATAAGAGTTTGACCTCAATCGAACGATGACGAGTTACTATTTCGACAAGTTCGAAATAACACCCTTTAAGGCTAAGAGCCTTTGCAAAAAATAGAAGAGTTCGACCTCGATCGAACGACGACGAGTTACTATTTTAATAAGTTCGAAATAACACCCATAAGGCTAAGGGCCTTCTCCAAAAGGGAAGAGTTCGACCTCGATCAAACAACGACGGGTACCCATATCGACTAGTTCAAAATAACACCCTTTAAGGCAAAGAGCCTTCGCTAGAAAGAGAAGAATTCGACATCGATCGAACGACGATGAGTTACTATTTCAATAAGTTTGAAATTACACCATTTAAGGAAAAGGGCCTTTGCCAAAAAGAGAAGAGTTCGACCTCGGTCAAACGATCAATAAGTTTGAAATAACACCCTTTAAGGCTAAGGGCCTTCGCTAAAAGAAGAAGAGTTCGACCTCGATTAAAAGACAACGGGTTAGTATTTGGACACGTTTGAAATAACACCCTTTAAGGCTAAGGGCCTTTTCCTAAAAGAGAAGAGTTCGACCTCGGTCAAATGACGACGGGTTATTATTTGACAAGTTCAAAATAGCACCCTTTAAGGCTAATGGCCTTCGCCAAAAAGAGAAGAGTTCGACCTCAATCGAATGATGATGGGTTACAATTTCGATAAGTTCAAAATAACACCCTTTCAGGCAAAGCGCCTTCGCCAAAAAGATTAGAGTTCGACCTTGATCGACGACGATGGGTTGCTATTTCGACAAGTTAGAAATAATACCCTTTAAGGCTAAGGGCCTTCACAAAAAAAAGAAGAGTTTGAGCTCGATCGAACGGCGACGGGTTACTATTTCGACAAGTTTGAAATAACACCCTTTAAGGATAAGGGCCTTCGCCAAAAAAAGAAGAGTTCGACCTCGATAGAACGACGACGGGTTACTATTTTGATAAGTTCGAAATAACACCCTTTTAACGCAAAGGGCCTTCGTCAAAAGAGAAGGATTCGTCCCCAATTGCACGACGACGAGTTACTATTGTGACAAGTTTGAAATAACACTCTTTAAGGTTAAGGGCCTTCGCCAAATAGAGAAGAGTTCGACCTCGATCGAACAACGACGGGTTACTATTTTGACAAGTTAGAAATCATACCCTTTAAGTCTAAGGGCCTACGCTAAAAAGAGAATAGTTCAACCTCGGTCGAACGATGATGGGTTACTATTTTGACAAGTCCAAACTAACACCCTTTAAGGCTAAGGCCTTCACCAAAAAGAGAAGAGTTCTACCTCGAACGATGATGGGTTACTATTTTGATAAGTTCGAAATAATACCCTTTAAGACTAAGGGCTTTCACAAAAAAAAAAGAGTACGACCTCGATCGGATGACAACGGGTTACTATTTCGACAAGTTCGAAATAATACCCTTTAAGGCGAAGGGTCTTCTCTAAAAAGAGAAGAGTTCGACCTCGATTGAACGACAATAAGTTACTATTTTGATAAGTTCAAAATAACACCCTTTAAGGCTATGGACCTTCGCCAGATAAGAGTTCGAGCTCGATCGAATGACGACGAGCCTATTTTGACAAGTTAGAAATAACACCCTTTAAGGCTAGGTGTCTTCTCCAAAAAGAGAATATTTCGACCTCGGTCAGACGACAATGGGTTACTGTCACACCTCCTTTTGGCGCGCCCCCTACCCCGGGAGGTAGATGCGCGAGGGAGTTTTTCCAATTTAAGTGACAATATTCGAAAAGGGATTATTCTATTTATTTCAGAGTCGCCACTTGGAATAAATTATGGTGTCCCAAGTCACCAATTCATTTAAATCCCGAATCAAGGAAATTTCGACTTTCCAATGAAGTCTGCGAACCAGAAATTCTAAGTAAGGAATTCTGTTGACCCGAAGGAAGGTGTTAGGCACCCCCGGATCCCGTGGTTCTAGCACGGTCGCTTCAATTATTATAAATGGCTAAAAATTATCTGATTTTTGTACATGTTCACATCATAATGCAATTTAAACCTATTAACCGCTTTTATCCAATTTTAAGAATGATCGCAGCGTTATTAAAACACGTTTCGAGCCACGTCACATTATACCCGTGATTTTGACATATTTTAACATCGTTGAGATTCGAATTTAAATCATATAAATATGCGCCCGAGTTAAGAAAATCAATTTTTTAAATACAAAGCGTACCTCAACTTGTCCTGATTAAAGCATTTCTAAACTGATTCACGAAGGCCGTATAAGATTTAACGGTGGATGGCACGACTTAAAATATCAAAAGAATTTAATTAACCAAGAACAAACGGGGGCCTAAGAGACACCTCAAGCACAACCAAAAAGAAAACACACACGTTGGAATCGGCTAATCAATACTTATGGGACATTGCAAAAGAATGTCAACGCAATAAGATAATAAATAAACCTGATTCTGGCAAAACAAACTAATACAAGTGAGACCTCTCTAGCACAACTAAGTCCACAGTTTTGGCAACTATATATGCGAATCAAGATCGATAACAAGGAAGTTTCACAATAGTAACTCAAACCCGTTACGAAAATCCTATTCAAATAAACATGGAGGCACTTGTAGCAAAACAGCTAACCTAATGATCTGTAAAACATTGCTTCTGGTTCATCATAACAAAATACAGACGTGGAATTACCGTGAAAGGTTTGTATAACCAAAAACCGCTAATCACCAACTAAAGTCTAAATATCTTCAGGATCAAGTCTATCAATAATGTGCATACAGTTCACTCTATTGAATAACCAATGTGTCACATGCAACAAATTCTGAAATTATAGATGGAATAAAAAAAAACATGTCTGCATAAGGTAATCTTCCACCCCACGAGAAGCACTCCATTTGACTTAATATTAAATCCCTCTCAACTCACACCTAGGATTAGACTTCCTAAATCAGGTTCGTACGAGGTTTAACTGTTTGCCTAATGGGCAAAGCTAATAAAACATGAACAACAGTAGTTGAATTACACAACAATTATAACAGCAAACTGATTTGTTTCATTCAAAGCACAACCTTGACTTCAATACAATTTTGAGAGTATACCTGGAAGTAAAGAAGAAACAGAAGGGTGATGATTTCAGCAGTAACAACAATAGGGATCAACAGCAACACAGCAAAATTCCAGAAGCTCGGAAACTAGTTTTAAAACCAGTATAGAACTTGACCAAAACCCAGAAATTAAAAGAAGCCACTCCAACAGAATTTGAAGCCAAATGAAACCGAAATAAGCCAAGACAGTCAATCAATTTCCTTAACAGCTTCAACAACCAATATTCCTCTATTCTACCAGTGTGTATCTGTGTGTGTGCTTCTCTCTGTGTTTCCCTATGTGTGTGTTTCTCTCTATGTTTCTCAATGTAAGTGTATGTATTCCAGTGAGTCTCTCTCTATTTTCTCAATGTCTGTCAATGATCTCAAAATGTCTATCTAGTGTTTTGCCCCTGTTCTCCATTTATAGCCTAGAGATCCAAAGTAACAGCCCTACTTTTTTTTAGTTTTAGATCTGTCCAGCCTATGTTGTTTCACCTTTTCTTCACTTTTCAGTTGTATAAGTATGGCTTTTTAATTAAAAATTCTGAAAGGCAGAAATTAATGGCATAACCTGCTGTCCAGCAGGTTCCACTAGTCATTCCATGTGCATTGCACTCTTTGAAACTTGGTTGTTAGTTTCATTTCTGAAACTTATCAGAATTACAACTAATTTCTCCTTAAAATCCTATTAGAATTACAGCTATATCCAAACCAGACTTCCTAATTTAACAACAGAATCAAACGACTAAACAGACCATTTCAATTCGAGCAAAACAAAGCACTGCCCGAGGTTTCACACCACAAATTCTACGAGATTAGACGACGACATTCAATTAACTATAACATGTGTTATTGATAACAAATCAAACCAATAAACAGTGATTCTAAAAATCTCGGTCGAAAAAATGAAACTAAGTATTCGACGACGCTAATCGAAGCGAATACGCATTCGACAACATACGCAATCAAATAAACAATACAGAAGAGTAATTGACCAAATAAAAGGTCTTTGAGAAGAAGTGACAACAGGGACGACCGAAACAAATGAGAAGAATTCAATCAAATACACAAAACAAACAAACACCTAATTGAAATAAACAGGAAAAAGAAATTACCTCAAGAGGAGAAGAAATCGAAACCAAAACAGAATCCGGGCCGTTTCGAGCTTGGACTTGAATTTGGAGTCTAACGGACTCTAATTGAGATGTTTTCAAACGAAAACATCCCAATTAAATTCTATTAGACTTC